>CAKNXH010062599.1:235123-259676 GCA_932178445.1 Andricus quercusramuli
GGGGCTATTGACATTTTCTTTTTAGATGGCAGTTGCTCTTAGTGGTATCCTGCGGTGGCTGTTTAACTTTTTTTTAAATTATATATAGTTAAATGTTTGTCATATGGTCAACCGCAGGATTTCGCCGGGAGCGGGTGCTAACCTGAAAAATTGCACCCCCTCATAGCGAAATCGCGGTATAATTTTAGCTGTATCCAGCAAGAGTCTCGTGCACCCTGAGGACACAGAGCGACCCAAGGACGACCGCCTTCTGCATTTTCCCCACAAGTGTCTCAGCATTTTGTTGACACACAGGGATGCTTTTCAGGCTATTAACCAGTGAAACTTTGGCACCTTGAAGAGCGCCGATGATTAGGATGATTAGTTTAACAGAATATTCTAGGTATAAACGTCACAACTCCCTTATAAGGTCTTTATACCTCTCTTTCTTATCTTTCTCCTTGGCCGTGACGTTTTTGTCCACTGGTGCCGAAAATTCGATAACGAACATGGAATATCTTCGCTCAGAATGTGGCGACGGTGTGCTAGAGTGGAAATGACACCATCTTAACATGCCCAAATGAAACCCTCCGTGCCTGATTTTAATTCAGATGATTTAAGGAAAGCATACGTTAGCTCATACGACACCGACTGATCCTCCACATTTCTGTGGAAGATGCCGTGCATCCTCTTGTCGAAGAGCTGTTCGCGGAAGTTTTTCTCCTTGTTCATGTGCATAACCTTTCGGGACCCGATATCGATGGACTTGAGCTCGTCCTTCTTCCATGGAACTAGTTCAAATTAATAGAGTACTACCGGGACGGCAATCATGTTTGCATCTGTTTGTCTGTATCTGCTTTGGAGAGTATCCTTTTTAGAGGTCACGTCCTGAATTCGGCTCTGTGGCACGCCCAGGTATGTATAGGTCTCTCCAGCGCTAAGGTGTCGGATAGCGCTTCTGTCAACGAGCTCAGGTTCTTCGGGGATGCCATTAGGTTTTACGTTCTTGAAATTAACCTTGGCGCATTTCTCTTGATTTCTAGCATAGATCTTGAGATCATCAATGTGAAATACATGAGTAACCTTATGCTTTCGATCTACAGGTTTGCCACATAAGTACCCTTCGGAATGACGAAGTGAGAGAGACAGTGGCAATAATGTGAGGCAAAAGAGAAGAAGGCTCATGGTGTCGCCCTGAAACACACCTCTCTAAACGGTGACACTGTTAGTGATCACACGATGTTTTCCAGATGAGATAGTAAATCCAGTTTTCCAAAGTGGCATTGATATCTCTATGCACCTCACGATGTGTGGATGAACCTTTAAGCTTTCCAACAGAAAGATGATAAGTCTATGGGAGGTTGAATCGGAAGCTTACCGGTAATCAATACAGGCCATCGATAGGAATAACTGATAGGATGCTACGTCTTCACAAACACACCTATCGATGAGCAGGTTCTCCCGACATCCTGCTACGCTTTTCTTTGAGACGCGTTGTTCATACATCTCTCGCGACACAGGTCCAATTGACTGAACAATCCGATCATTTAGGATAGCTGTATAGATCTTATACAGTGTGTCCAGACAAGTTATTGGCCTGCAATTCTTAGGGTCAGCTAAGTTGCCGGTCTTTGGAGGAGCACTGTGCGCCCTTCCACCAACCACTCCGGAATGGGCTCATCCGACTTCAGATAGAAGGTGAAAATTCGGGTCAGATGCTGGTGGGTTGAAGGAAACTTCTTCCACCAGAAGGTCTTGATACCATCTGGACCTGGAGCGGAATAGTTCTTCATGCCTCTTAATACGTTTTTCAACTCCTCGGTAGTGATAGGTGGGCGTTCCTCCTCAGCTGTTGTTAGGATATTGCACAGCTCCTTGAATCTATTTATGTTCTTTGAGTCTTCTTGAAGTGTATGTTGGACCTCGTAGACTTCTCTCCAAAATGCTTCGACCTCCTCTGGTTTATGCTGATGGTCGAGAGTAACTGGAGGATCCTGGAAGAGATGAGATGGGTCAGACAAAAACTGTTGATTTTCTCTGACCCACCGCTCCCTCCGCTCTAGACTTCTCCTAGCGTTAGATAGTACTCGTATTCTGTCTACAATATGTTGCCTGATGGTCAGTAGCTTTGACTTGTTGATTGTGTGATGACGGATCCGCAGTTCGCGCGCGAACTTTCGAACCTTGGCAGTGAAAGTGTTGCCAGATGTTATGTAGTTAATCACACACTCAATGCGGGACCCGTACTGTCTTGCCCAGCTTATCTTTGTGCTGAGTTGATGTATTCGCCTATTGATCTTATGATCAAACGTTGGTTTTGTTTTATGATTTGCATCTGCCAAAATTATCGCTGGATTGTACACACCACAATTGATAGTCCAGAGGTCGGATTCTTCGGAGAAATCTCCACGAAGCTGAATCATTCAGTTCAGTCAGATTTTTGGGCTTGGGAGAAACCTGAATGTTGATGTTTCTCCTAGTCCTCAAGCATCGTTCTTCGTCTATTGGATGCCTGTTCGCGGTTGGTCTCAGTGTCGCCTCTCTCTCTCTGTTGCCGGCTTATTTTGGCTGCGGTAGAGTGGGCGCTCTGCTTACATAGTCCCTTTTTCGGAGTTATTCGGTATGGCTTCGCAGACGTTGACGCGAAAAGTGCGAGAGCTCTGGGTGTTTCTCGCACCCAAAGAACCAAAACCGAAAAAAATATATATGATTGAAAAAAAGAGTTAAACAACCACCGCAGGGTCCCACTAAGAGCAACTGCCATATAAAAAATGTCAATAGCTCCCAGTAGAACTGCGGTGAAACACACCTATGGCCACGTCTCGCAAGCGTGAGATGGGTGGTCTTGAGGACACGAAGTGACCCAAGGATGACAGCTTTCTGCATCCATCTCGCAAGTGCCTTGGCATATTTTTGGCACGCGGGTATGGCTTTGAGGTTACGAACCAGTGATAGTTTCGCACCTCCGAGAGCACCTATCACAACGATAATTACTCGCACCGAATATTTTGGGTAAAGTCTTTGCAGCTCTCTTTTAAGGTCTTGATACCTCTCCTCTTTTTCTTTCTCCTTTGCTCTGACGTTGTATTCGGACGGAGCACTGAATCCGATCACGAATATAGTTCGTTTCTCGAAGCCCTGGAGAACAGTGACAGGCCTCAAATGCGCAACGGAGACTGCTACCCGAAGATCGTAGTTCCAGAAGATTTTGGCACTTCTCGTTTCGGACAACTGACTCTTTATCCCTTGGAGCGTTCGGCAGGGCAGGGTCGCGACCAACACCGTAAGAGCGACAAAGATGGTAATTAAGTACTTTTAGGGCCGCATTATGTCTATATATATATATATATATATATATATATATATATATTTTCGGTTCGGTTTGGTTCCTTGGGAATCGAACCGACGGGCCTATGACAAAGCCAACGAACGCGTCCTCAGCTTATGGATAGAGGGTCCCTGTACCAAGGGTTTCTTCTAAATATGGTTACAATAATTAATAAGCAGTCGCGGACAATTGTCCAGGGATGGTCCCGAAGGAATAACCCCCAAGCGAAGGCGTGAGAACCGTGCCGAAAGCTGAATGACACCTGGGTGAGGTGTCTCTAACGGTGATTCTGGAAAACCGGCGACCTCTCAGAGTAAACAGCCTTAATCTTGCATGCGGGGCTCTACAAGGATGGACGAACCCTTTTCCCTAGCTGCTCGTGGGAACAACAATGACAACACCAAACATAGTTGTAGTAAGTGCAGTTTAAAACAATCGAACGCGCAGGGCTTCCGACAATGGGTCGGACAGCAATGCCGACTACCCTGCAGTTGGGGGAGCCAATCTTGTTACTTTTAAGTGGACGGATAAACTCAATGATGGCCTGCTGAAGTGCTACGATGCAAGTATGGTTCCTGAAAGAGAAGGTTACATGGCACGACTGCATGCCCTGTGGTTCGAGAAACACCCAGAGCTCTCAGACTTTTCGCAACAACGTCTGCGAAACCATGCCGAGAACCTCCGGAAAAGAGGTTATGTAGGGTTACCAAACGTCCTCCTTTGGGAGGACATGTCCTCCTTTACCGCCTTGTTATAGTGAGAGATAGAACTACTGGAGTCGTGTTATTGATCTTACCGGGTATCGTGTAACCTAATTTGTGAAAATAAAATCATTCTATTGAACATTCGTGGTTTGCAATATTTGAAATTTAAAAAACCTGTCTTCACTATGCTAGTAAGTTTAGGTTAGGTTAGGAAATTTTCAGGTGTCCTCCTTTCATACTGTGAAGAAATGGTAACCCTAGGTTATATAAGCGGAGTGCCTACTCAACCACATCGAGAACAAGCTGGCAACAGAGAAAGAGAGGCGGCACTGGGACCAACCGCGAACAGGCATCCAATAGAGGAAGAACGATGCTTCAGGACCCGGAGAAACATCAACATTCAGGTTTCCCCCAAGCCCAAAGATCTGACTGAATTGGATGATGAACTTCGTGGAGATTTTTCCGAAGAATTCGACCTCTGGACTATCAGTTGTGGTGTGTACAATGCAGCGAGAACTTTGGCAGATGCAAGCCGTAAAACAAAACCAACGGTTGATCATAACACCAAAAGAAGAATACATCAACTCAGCACAAAGATAAGCTGGGCTAGACAGTACGCGTCCCGCATTCAGTGTGTAATTGACTACATAACATCTGGCAGGACCTTTACTGCCAAGGTTCGACGGTTCGCGCGCGAACTGCAGATCCGTCATCACACAATCAACAAATCAAAGCTAATGACCATCAGGCAGCATATTGTTGACATAATACGAATACTATCTAATGCTAGGAGAAGTCTAGAGCGGAAAGAGAGGTGGGTCGGAGAAAATCAACAATTTTCATTTGATCCATCTAAACTCTTCCAAGACCCTCCAATTACTGTCGACCGTCCGCCCACACCAGAGGAGGTCGAAGCATTTTGGAGAGAAGTCTACGAGGTCCAGCATCCACTTCATGAAGACTCAAAGAACATAAATAGCTTCAAGGAGCTGTGCAATGCCCTCATAACACCTGATGAGGAACGCCCACCTATCACTACCGAGGAGGTGAAAAACGTATTAAGAGGCATGAAGAACTTTCTCGCTCTGGGATCAGATGGTATCAAGACCTTCTGGTGGAAGAAGTTTCCTTCAACCCACCAGCATCTGGCCCGGATTTTCACCTCATATCTAAAGTCGGGAAAGCCTATGCCGGAGTGGTTGGTGGGAGGGCGCACAGTGCTCCTGCCGAAGACGGGCAACTTAGCTGACTCTAAGAATTACAGGCCAATAACTTGTCTGAGCACACTGTATAAGATCTTCACAGCCATCCTAAATGATAGGATTCTTCGGACAATTGGACCTGTGTGGCGAGAGATGTATGAACAACACGGCTCAAAGAAAGGCGTAGCAGGATGTCGGGAGAACCTGCTCATCGATAGGTGTGTTTGTGAAGACGTAGCATCCTATCAGCGATTCCTATCGATGGCCTGTATTGATTACCGGAAAGCTTACGATTCAACCTCCCATAGACTTATCATCTCTCTTTTGGAAAGCTTAAAGGTTCATCCACACATCGTGAGGTGCATAGAGATATTAATGCCGCTTTGGAAAACCAGATTTACCATCTTATCTGGAAAACATCGTGTGATCACTAACAGTATCACCTTTCAGAGAGGTGTGTCTCAGGGCGACACCAGGCGCCCTCTCCTCTTTTGCCTCACATTATTGCCACTATCTCTCGCACTTCGCCATTCCGAAGGGTAGCTCTGCGGCAAACCTGGGAATCGAAAGCATAAGGTATCTCATGTATTTTGCATGGATGATCTTAAGATCTATGCTAGAAATCAAGAGAAACTACATCTAGCTATAAAAATTTTCAAAGAGCACACTCAAGAGATTGGAATGGAGTTCGGGTTAGAGAAATGCGCCAAGGTTAATTTGAAGGAAGGAAAACTTAACGGTATCCCCGAAGATCCTGAACTCGTTGACAGAAGCGCTATACGACACCTTTGCGTTGGAGAAACCTATACATAGCTGGGCGTGCCACAAAGCCGCATTCAGGACGTAGCATCTATAAAGGATACTCTCCGATGCAGATACAAACGTCTCCTCCGACAGATATGGTATTTCCAACTGTCGGCAAGGAACAAAGTATCTGCAACGAACATGCTTGCCGTCCCAGTAGTACTATATTCATTTGGAGTAGTTACATGGACGAAGGACGAGCTCAGATCCCTCTATATCTGGTCTCGAAAGGTTATGCACATGAACAAAAGCATGCACCTTAACTCTTCTGTTCCACGATTTTACATCTCACGCCGTCAAGGTGGTCGTGGAATACTGAATCTTGAATGTCTTCACAACAGGATTATTCTGGGTACAGCACATATTGTCGCAAATGGACAAGATCCTCTTCTTGAAATGGTCAGAAAACATGAAGAAGTAGGCAAAGGGGCGTTTCTTTACAAAGCAGCAGAAGAGGCTGCTGAAATACTCGGCCTTGACTTCAATATCAGGGGTGAGCAAAATGCATCAAATCTTATCCATCTTGAGTACTCAATCCTGAAGGCCCGGATTAAGAAAGCACAGGAGAAAAACTTCCGCGAAGATCTCCTCGCAAAGAAGATGCACGGCATCTACCACAGAAATGTGGAAGATCAGTCGATGTCGTATGAGCTGACATTTGCTTTCCTTAGATCACCCGGATTAAAGTCGGGCACAGAGGGCTTCATTTTGGCATGTCAAGATAGTGTCATTTCCACTCTAGCATACTGTCGTCACATTTTGAGCCAAGACATTAACGATTAAAGCTGCAGAGCCTGTCATGAACACCCCGAGCATCTAGGACACATACTATCTAATTCTCAAGCTCATGCGGCACTGAGAGTGCTTTATTATCATATCTGTCACTCTGATATTCTGATTTCTGTTGCGCACTCGAGGCCTGACATGTTTCTTCTTGACTTCGAGAGACGAACCATGTTCGTTATCGAATTTTCGGCACCAGCGGACAAAAACGTCACAGCGAAGGAGAAAGAAAAGAAAGAAAGGCATAAAGACCTTATAAGGGAGTTGCGACGGTTATACGCGGAATATTCTGTTAAGTTCATCGTCCCGATCATCGGCGCTCTTGGAGGTGCCAAGGTTTCACTTGTTAATAGCCTGAAAAGCATCCGTGCGTGTCAACAAAATGCTGAGACACTTGCAGGGAGAATTCAGAAGGCGGTCGTCCTTGGGTCGCTCCGTGTCCTCAGGGTGCACGAGACTTTCGCCGGATCATCGTATTGAATTCGCGCAGACTGTAACCACCCATCTCACAGTCGTGAGACGTGGTTACGGCTGAAATTTTACCGCGGTATGCTAAGGTGGAAATGGCAACGTCCTGGCATGTTTTTCTAGATTTTTTGTGAAAGTTTCCGTGCATTTTCTTGTCTTGTAGCTGTTGGTGAAATTCTGCAACCTCTGCCTTCTTCACGTCGACTTTTAGAAGTGAAGCATCTAGATGAAGTGAAACGCTTTCCTCACTTCTGATGTTAAAATTCAGACCAAAAGTCTCAGCCGCTTGCCATTCGCAACGTTGTAAGCTGTACTTAGAACAATTGGCAGAACGAACGAAGTTCAAAATTTCTTTATTTATATTAATTGATTTATAATACTGTGTCGAGCCTACGAGCGAAGTTGGACATTATACGAAGTTGGATTATTATTCATAACTTTTTATCTAAAAACAAACCTTTTTTTTTAACTCTTAAACTACAAATAAATTTTAACATGTCAACATAAATCACTCCAATTTTAAAAAAACAACAACACATTCAATTCACAGGTTATGATCACCACCTATTTTGTTCTGAAAAGGAATACCGAAGTGTAGTCGAAACGTCAAACGTTAAATTATGATTTGAGGGAACTCTCAATCTAATAAAAATCTTTCACCAGTAGTCAGCAAAACTTACATCATTTTATTAAATACTACCCTGGTCGACACTAAGAACATCTAATTATATTATAATAAAATATCTGCGATAAAGAATATACACAAGAGTAATATTTGCAATCAATATACCGCAAAATACCTAAACCTTGTTTAGAGGGGGATTTCGGTGCATGCTGGAAGGTCTAGGGGCTCTAAATGAAAAATCAATGCATACTTTACATTCAGTAAAGTTCTTTTAAGAAGTTCAGGATTTAATTTAATATGTTTTGTTGAAATATACACTTTCCTGTCACATATTCGTTCGTGAAATGGGTGTTTTCTTCATGTATTTTCAATGAGAAAATTGAGAGGGTATCTCAACCTGCATTTCAACTTTTTCTTTACCACCCTAGTGCTTATAAACTCATCAGAAACAAAGTTCAGTGCTGGCAAAAAATGCATATGATCAGATATCTTGCCACTCTCCATAGGGAAGCTTCATGTGAAAAAACAAGCTGATTTTCTTTGGATCAACAAACTACATCTTGAACTTAATTTTTTTTCAATAGACAAAAAATTTCTTCTGATAAAATAAACTATTTTTCACCGCATAAATTTAAAATTTAAAATGCACAAATTTCTTTGAATCACCGACATTTTTCTTAAATCGAAGAAACTTTTTCGTGGATTTCCAAGTGTGCACAGTCTATAAATTATTATCAAATTACTGATCATTCAATTAATATAACATTATTTATTATATAAGAAAATATGTTGTGTGGAACGAAGAAGCCAGCCTTAGGACCGAAAAATCGATTTTCCGGTTTTTAATGATTCTGAATAATACAGGTTCCCCCTCTCGAATAATAAAATCCCCATTGGTTCGTGATCAAAATGAATTGTCTGGAGTTCAAATTTCGGATGTGATTTCATTCGCATCGCGTTCGACTCTTGCACAAACCAGAGTATATTCTAAGAGAATTTTAGAACTACGCGGATGCAGCCTAACTCGAAATCTAAAAGAAAAGGTTCCCAATGATCGAAAGACAAATAAACGTCTGTTTTCTCCCTTATTTATCCAAGAATGGTCCTAATAGTGTGTTGTGGTAAGAATTTAGAACTGCACATTTTCATATTAAGAACTGCACTTTTTTCTTTAACTGCATTATTTAGTTACGTATTCAAGTTACGTATTCAAAAGTATTGCACTTTGAATGTGAGGTTGTTGAAAAGCAGATTTCCAGAGAACATCTCGTAAATGCGATTCAATACTTAGCAATCGCATACGAGTATTTTCTGCTTCGCATTCATTCGCATTCAATAGCATTGAGACAAATTTTGCTTCGCATTCAATCGCATTATATATCATTGAAACATATTAGAACTCTCGCATTAACAAGCATTGACCTCGAAATCTCTCACTTCGCAATCAGAAGTATTGGAGATTGAGACGTTATATGCGATCTGTCGCATTAACAAGTATTGAGCTTCCGTCCCAATCCGAGGTTGTCGCAAAGGAGATTTCCAGAGAACATCTCCTGAATGCAAAGCAATACTTTTTAATCTGACGTTTTTTGCAGGGTGGGTGCAGTCACTGCAGCTTTCTTTTAAGGGGTTAGTCAGGTTTAAATGACAAAAAATATTCTAATTTTTCATCAACATCCGGCCGAAATATGGATGAACATAAGATGCCATGTTGAAAAACGGGCGCCATGATTTCTCAATTTTGGATCATCTGAAACACAAAAACCAAATTGATTCTTAAAAAGTACATAAGTGGCTATTGTATGAACCTCAATTATAAAAAAACATTGATAAATAAACAAATGTTGAACGTTTTTATTATTTTTCGTTGATTTCCATTTTTTTCAACATCAAATCATGTGTAAAACTGTTAATAAATATTAATGGAAAATCATAACCGAGGTTCAAGCGATAGCCAAGTTCAAATTTCAATTAAAATGTTCAAAAAATACTTGGCCATCGCATAAACCTCGGTCATGCTTTTTCATTAATATTTATTGACAGTTGGACACATGATTTAATTTTGGAAAAAGTGCAAAACATCGAAAAATAATAAAAACGTTCACCATTTGTTTGTTTATCAATGTTTCGTGACTTAATTTCAACTAAATTGTTACAATGTATGGACAAAAGGGGTTTGTGAGTTGGATTGATGAAAATTAATGAATTTTTTGTTATATTGAACAAATTTTATAATTAATTATCCGTTTCCGCTATTCGTGAGAAAATGCATAAATTTTTTTACGCAAACGACCCTAAATTACCCTGCAATTATGGTTTAATAATTTTTTTTAATTTATTCAATAAATCAGCTCTGTGGCTATGTTTCAAGATAAAAGTTAATTTTTTCAACATAATTAGCTGCAAGTAACTACATAAATTCCGACCATTTTTAATACTCTTAAGTAATGACTAACATTAATTATTGTTATCATCAATTTTATAAATCAAGTTTTCGAGTTGTATTATCTCATCTTATAAGCTAAAAAACCATTTTTCATGCTGAAATCAACTGCCAATGACTGCGAATTTGGTCAATCGATAGCAATGCCATTATATGTCATTATTTACAAAAAATTTGTCATCATTAAGATTATAATGATTATTAAATCAAGTCACGTTTGCACCCAAATAATAATCATCAATATTAAGGCAAACAATAAATTGATACGACGAATATGGCGCGTATAGCGAGCTTCTCTAATAATACAAAGTAATAATTTGTTTAATTCATAACAAATTATTTATTAATTTTCATTCTTCCCACTCACAAGCCCCTTTGGTCTGTACACTGTGAAAATTTAGTTGAAATTAAGTGACCAACCATTGCTAGTCCCCACGAATTCCTTTTTTATCCACTTATTTGTTTAAAACACATTCAACAAATGTTTAAACTTCCAGAGTTAACCTGCAAAACATCCATAAATTGTTGTGTCATTGATTCTAGATCTTTTTCAATGAATCTGAATATTTTATAACGAACGATATTCTTCAAATGTGCTATATTTTGGTTATTGTAATTTTGCTTATGAAATAAAAAAGTAATAAAACCTTTTTCGAAAATCGTATGTAAACGATCTATGCAGCATTGTATTAGTTTTTATCTATTACAAAATTTAAACACAATGAAAATAATTGTGGTTTGGCAATTAATTTGTCCACAGACACTTTAATTTGTCCTAATGACATGAGGCGCGCCGCGCCATTGAAGTCCTGATGTTTGAAATTTTCTCTCGAAAACCAGTGGCAAACCCACTCCAATAATTTTATGAAATAAGTTAAATCGGTCAGCCAGAACCTAAGTTACGTCATTTTATAGAAAAAATTGTCCAAAAACTCAAAGTCGCATCAACGTTGTGAAGCAACAAAATTTATTTCATTTCATTACATCCAAGGTTAAATGGTGCCTGAAATATTCTTCTTCAATTTTGATACGCGGAAGCTGTAAAATTCCGCCTTAACACTCGAATAAACATTCCCATCATCTCTGCCTGAAAAGAAATTGTCAAAAATCAATGCTATAGTGGTCATATTCATGAGTGCGATAGAGACGCTCTTATGAGCCATTTACTAGCGTCTAACTCGCACTCACGAGTATAAGTGTATGTAACTTCAACGTTGTGGTAATGCTAGTGTAACCCTTCTGCCACCCTCCTGGAGTTAAGTTTTTTATGAAGAGCTCCTACGTGAAATCTGAAAACCGGAAATTCATGATTTTTTAGAAGAATGCATGTACGTTGTTACTACATGCATTGCGCAATTTGGAAGTATAGTTGATTTTGATTATTCATAACAAAGTTTCTAGAAAAGCCTTATCTTTGACATGTGCCAGAATATTTTTTGCAGTAAAATATATATTTAAAAAAAAAATACCTCCTTTCTTGTTTCGAATTTTAGTCTTTATTGCTTGCTCGAAACGTAATGCTCAATCCTTTTACTTCCAGATAGAAAGAAGCCCAGAATTTCATACCTACGTCGTGCATGACTGTTTTTCGTATGTTCAGCATTGAAAAAATTTGAAAACAGTCTCATAACTTTCGATGAGAATAAAAAATGTGTGTCAACAATACTCTCTTTATGATAACTCAAAAACAAGTTGTTTTAGATGTGAATTCTTTTGCAATTTTGATTATATTCAAGAAAAAAATTTGATATATGTATTTTGATTAAATACATATTTTTTCAAGAAGAGAGATTAAAATTGACTATAAATATCTTGAGAATGAAAAATATGAATTTGAAAAATTCGAAATTTTAATGGATTTTTATCACAGCATTGGCCGTACTACCAGACCCTGTAAGTCGAATTTTTGTAACACGGTTTGGTAATTAGTTGATCTAATTCGAGAGAATGTTTATAGCTATCTCCATGCCAAACGTTTTCATCTTCAAACCTTTTTGAAGTTTCCAATTTTTTGTTCAAGAGTAATTTAAAAAGATTAAGAATGTGGCAACATAATTATGACCGTCCGCGAAGAAAGGGGACCTAATGCGCGGTAGCTTTATTTCACAGGAGGAGCGATTGAAGAGGCGGTCCAACACTGGAATTCCAGAAGAGGCCCTCACTCTGCAGTTCAATAACAATTCGAATTTTTTGAATATAGGAATACTATTTTCCATTATAAAAGAGCACATAAAAAATATTGGAGAGGGTAAAAAACTAATAATCGATTTTCTCCGCATTAGGTCCCTTTCTTCGTGTGCATTTAACATGCCTGCATGGCTAAATACTTTTTTCTGCGAACAGATCTTCAAATTTGATTAGCAATTATTTGATCTTATCTAATTGGTGAAGCAAGAAGTTGATCATCAATTTGACTTACTTTCACTTGAATTTATCTAACTTTTAATCAACTGTAGCGAAACCAGATTTATAGATACATTTTCTGTTCAATTTAATTCCGCCAGATAGAGAATATCCTTAAACGATTTAAGTTTTCATTTTGAATACATATACATATATATATATATATATATATATATATATTTATATTTCCCTGCTGGCAGATTCCATGTCTAGTGATTACAAGAATTTTCGTGTTGAAATGGGATTTGGTTGTAACGCGGTGTATTCAATCTTTTAAAGTTAAGAAAAACTTCAGCAAGTCTTCTTGGAAAAATCAACATAATTAAAAAGATATGGGACTTTGACATTTCTATTATGGGAAACAATGTTACAGTAGGTCACACAAAATTTGTGAATGTTTAATATCATGATGATGTTGATGCAAATGGCGAAGTCCCAGAAAATCTACAGCATCTTGAAAGGAATTTTGGTGATGCTTTACTGGAATTCAGATATGTAGAACCAACACAATGGCATTCTCTTCGCAAGATGAGCATCACAAAGGATCTGCGTGCACTAATGGGACACCTGAACAGCAAGGTTTCACCTATGAATTCGTATGCAACACTAACTGTGTTAGAAATGCAAACTCTTATGTATTGTGCAGCTGTGACAACCGTTAGAACGTTAGGCCGCAGAACTAGGCCTACATATGCAGTCTCGCTGCAAGAAAGGGATCGAAATCCACCATGGAAGATCAGGTTGAACATGAATGTCAGCAAAGTACATTGTACATCGGGTCGATTGACTCAATATAAGAAAGGGGAAAAAACCAGAAAGATGATACACCAGGTTCATAAAATCATCCACCCTCGGCACATGAAGACGTTGACACCAGCAATATTGGATGAGATTATATTCGCCCAATGGCAGAGACTTGATGTTCTTACTGCTGGACTGCGTCGGTACCAGAAAAGTAGTGCAAGAAGGCAACAAAATCGAATCTTTCAGGTTGATGGAAGAAGGTTCTATCGTGAACTGAGTGTAAAGCAAAATAACTAGCAAAACACCGAAGCACATCAATAGGTGAAATTCCAACTAAAGAAAGTAAGAGCAAGCAATAACCCTGAAATGGAGCTCACTATTATCACAGCATCAGATGTTCCAACAGTTTTTAAAAAGTGAGTAACTGGAAAGCTCCAGGCCCGGAAATGGTGGACAACTTCTGGTACAAGTACCTGACTAGTGTGCGTCCACGTTGGCAAGGTGTTTTCAGAATATCATCAAACACCCAGATCTGATAGCAGGCTTCATGCTTCAGTGTACTGCGTATATGTTGCCTAAAAAACCAGACGCTCAAAATTCATCTGAATTTTGACCGATAACCTCTCTTCCAACAATATATAAATGTCTTATAGCTATCATAGAAGATAAAGTATATTCTCACTGCGACGAGAATGACATCCTAACAGAAGAACAAAAATGATATTTTAAAAATTCACGTGGCAGTAAAGATCTAGTCACCATAGACGCTATTGCCATGACACAATCTCTTAAACATCAAAGAAACTTATACTTGGTATACATTCACTAAAAGCAAGCGCTTCCTTTCGTAACACATGAATATTTATTTGAAGTCTTAAAAATATACAAAATCCGCCCACGCATCATCGACTTTCTCAGTTGTACGATGATGCTTCGGGGTACAAGAATCAAGTATTTTGAACATGGACAACCGAGGATAACTAGATTGTAAAGCATTACCACAGGCATCTTTCAAGGCGACTCCTTCAGAGAACCGTGGTTCTGTTTAGCGTTGAACCCATTGAGCAAAATACTAAATAGCATGTCTGACGGGTTTCGAATTCACGATAACGAATATAGTCATCAAGTGACCCATCTTCTGTACGTGGATGACCTGAAGCTATACGCTAGTTCGGACCAGGAACTGCAGCAAGTGATCGGTGTCATGAAGCAGTTTTCCAATGATATCCACATGGAGTTCGGACTAGATGAATGCAGAACAGAGCATTTAACCAAAGGAAAATTAGGGACCACAGAGCTAGAAAATGATTTCGAGAATGACATCGAGGCAATGGCTGAGGGCGAGTCATAAATACCTGGGCATTCTCGAATATAAGGGTATTCAGCATACGATAGTTAAGAGAAGCCTGATAACTGCCTCTCTTATACTAGACTCAGATTGTTTCCAAAGATTTCTCTTATCTCGACAAACAAGATCAGGGCAATCAACACATATGCCATCCCTGTCATCACGTACTCCTTTGGGCTCATCAAATAGTCGAACACGGACCTTGAACGATTAAGCAGAATCATCCACATAGAAATGACGAAGTACTAAATGCACTATAGTAATTCGGCGATTGAAAGGGTAGTTCTACCACGACAAAGAGGGGCTAGGGGCATTGTAGATGGCAGGAAACTGTGTAGGTCACAAGTTATACAGTTGCGAGACCATTTTAACAGCAAGCGAAATATACGCTTTATAATACAGTATGTAAAGCGGATCTTGACTATACGCCCTCGAATTTGTCTTCAGAGGAGGCTTTGCTTACCAGGGCAGAAACCATAGAGGAATTAGAAACGCAATGGAGACAGAAAACCATCTACGACGAGCACCCCAAAACGTTAGATCAATATGAAGTGGAGAGTGAGGCATCCAATATTTGTCTGAGAGAGAGCGTGCTATATCCAGAAACGAAAGGATTTGTCATTGCGATTCAGGATAGGGTTGTCAGCGCTACAAATTATTGCAAACTCGTGTTACTTCAAGACGTGGTCAACCGGTGCTGATTATGTGGAGATGCCAATGAATTTATTGAGCACATTATTGATGGTTGTCGCGTAATGGTTCAGAGAGAATATAGTCACAGACATAATGATGTGGCGGGCATTATACATTCAATGCCCGTTTTAGAAAACGACGATTATATCCTACATTGGGATGTTACTATCCAGGCTGATCATTACATCCGAGCCAATCGACCCGATATCGTGATGAGAGAAAAAAAGGTGGAAGAGTCTACATAATCTACATTGCGAGTCCACACAACCGAAATCTGCAGGTAACCTATACAACCAAGATCCATAAGTATAGCGAGCTAAGGCATGCAGTGACGGCAGCATGGGGGAATGTGAAACATGCATCTATTCATCCTATTGTGATTTCGGCTACAGGCATGTGTACGCCAAATAGACTGAACATCTAGACCATCAGGTAGTAAGCGATTAATAACCTGTGGAGTGGTAGATGGTAGCTCTAAGAGAGCATCCAGAGGCGACTGTTGTAACCTCTAATGCTCGCGGCCACTCTGTAAGGATAAAGGCGGTAAAATACGACCTCCAAACTACACCATGAGCCTCATTTTGTACCTACAACATCATCGCAGAAGATTTCACAGATCGTACTAAATTAACTCATAACATTCTCATCTCATCAGACACTCGACTTATTCCGGGGCTGTGAGGAAAAACCGAGTTCATCCGAGACCAAGTTTTAAAAATACAATAATAATAGTAATTATGATACAATAACAATATAAATGAGTAAAATACAGAACATTTTCAAAATCTTTGAGAACATTTGTTTCTAGAACTAAAAATTATATGTATGACTACCCGCAGTACTCGGCAATTCGAACAATTTATCGATACGACTTTCTTGATAAAAAAAAATGAACATTTTAATTTCCTTTTGCATCCAAACTATGCAAGATGCAAAAAAGAGGTGGGAAAAAAAATTATAAAACCCAAGTGATCTATAATTTTTTTCAATACTTTTTGACAGGACGCGTAGGTTTTGTTTTATTCCTTAAGAAACAACCTGTCACGTAATGTGACTTTGAAATTCATATTTGGCTCAAACCGCTCGCAATTAGCATGAGAACGGATGCTGCCGTCAGCAAAATTTGGAAGATTAGGGACACCATCTTGGACCTCGCACGGCCAAGGGATGCGCGGCGATTGACGGCGGAGTAACATCGTCAACGCGAGTACCTTCAATTAGGCACCTGTCTCGTAGCAGTACATTTCTATCTTCTAGGGAAGTCGAGTCGAAATTGACAGAGAGAGTGAAAATAGGAAGAATAGTATGAAATACACAGGGATACAAGTAAAAACTCAAGAGTGTATACATTTCTCAGATCCCTCACTATATTTTAAAATATAACAGTGGTTCTGGTACGGAATCGGTTAGGTAGGGGTTTTCTAATTGGGTGCCGTCAGCGATCCTTCATAAAATAACAAAAATAAATACAAATTCGAACATACACGCATACACGCGATAGACGCACTAATTTCGTGTCTGTAGGTAATCAACTTTTTAATTACAATATTGATGTTATATTATGTTGTGTCAGCTTCTGTTTATTGACGTATGGTGCACCAAGTGCCCTAAGGATACAAGTGGTTTGTTTTTGACCTCTTTTCTGGTACCTTAGTACCAAATCGTTATCCTGTGGTTCTTTATTCTCACTTTTTGATTGACTTATTCTGACTTTACTTGTGGAGATATAAAAATAGTGCGAATTCAGTTCACTCTCACGTTTCTTTTAGTTGAGAAATTAACTTCTGAATTTTGTGAGTTACTCTCAAACACGTGGTCAGCATAACCTCACTTTTCTTAGCCACCGTTGACTACAGTTTCTTTTACTGTTATGCTTATATAGCAGTTAAATATGCCACACACAGCAAGAAACTGTAAACAATGCAATACAGATATTGCAGGGGACTCATGCATTTGCCCCTGTAGTGTGCACTATCATCCTGGATGTATAGGCTCCTCTATCAGCAAAAAGACAGGGAAAAGAAAATGCTAAGGCCATAAACATAGATCATCATCTCCTATCTTCGGGCAAGACAATACAAGTAATGACGATAGTCCTGTAACTAAAACGGACTTTGAAGCGCTTTTAAACTAGCATATACATAAAACGACAGCACTCCTAGAAGATCATCGAGCATCAATATGCGCTGAGTTCAAGGAATCAACCGTAACTCTCGCTTAAAAACTCAACGATTTTAGTACTCATTTGGGCTCTGTGCTAGACCGTATTGATAACCTGAAAGTGAAAGTTCAGCAATTGGAAATGAAGCCCAGTGGTAAGGATATAAGTTTGAACTGCATGCTGGAGATTACTGACAGGATGGCCTGTAAGCAAAACTTTATCTTGTATGGATGCACAGAAAATTCTTAACCCCCTGATATCTCTAAATATGTCCCAACTCTAATTGGTGTTATTAACAACTTCCTTTCAAACATTTTAAATTATTACAATCCAAAATCTATTAAATCCTCAAGGATTGGTAAAAATCTACAGACATCTGGACCTCCACGCCCGTCAAAATAATTTTCGAATCAGAACAAGTTGCACAAACAATGCTCCAAAAATATTAGGCATGGAGGAAACAACGTCAACAAACGGATTCTTTAATGGAGATGAATCTCGCACCCGACCGGACTCCAGCCCAGCGAGTGAGTCTAAATAAGTTGAAGAAGATTATGGAGACCCGGCAAGCTCGTGGAGAAAAGAATCTGAAACTTGTGTTTTATCTGCGAGAGCCGAAAATAGTCACCAAAAGACTCGCTGCAACTCGCTTCCAAAGTCACCACTCATCACACAACTTCGTCTTAGGTATTACTCGTACTCACGCCGTAGATGTAACACTTTTGAATGATATTTCAATTTATTATAAAAATGTCAGAGGTATAAATACTACATTTAAATCTCTTGTAACATCTTCTGATATTTGTAACTATGATATTTTGATTTTTTCCAACACTTGGCTAAAACCTAAAATTAATACTGCTGAATTTTTTGATTGTGAGCTTTTTGATGTTTACAGAAGTGGCAGGTTGATTAAAGGGGGTGGTGGCGTTCTTATTGCTACTAATACTATATTTGTCTGCGGCTCGTTAGACGTAAGCTCCGTTATTCGGTTAGTGCCTAGAGTGAACATCGTTGCAATTAAAGCTATTCTTGAAGAAATCCCTTTTATTATATTAGCCACATATATTCCACCTAATACATCTGTTCAAGAATTTGAATTATTTTTTTGACGCTTTGTCTAGTTTGAACGCTATCTGGAATAACAAACTATTAATCGTGGGTGACTTTAATATTCCTAATTTCAAAAATTTGGTGAGTTTGGGCAGCTCTGATAGGAAATCGGCTTTGCTTGTCGCCCTGGTTTAATGTTTTGAAGCACATCTACCTTCAGTAACCGAATAAAACAATATACCTATCAGTTCAAACTCGAAACGATACAAGTTTGAAAATCTTGACCTGTCACGTGTGGTTTCTTGTTGAGCCGCTGCGGATTGGTCGGCGCTATACTTAGCAAAAAACGTTAACGAGGCACTTGCTCTTTTCTATGAGTTAATATATGAAATCTTAGATAGGGAGGTTGGTACTTATCCCCTGAATTCTTATAAAAATCAATATCCACCCTGGTACACTAAACAACATATTTTTGATTTACAAGTCCGCGTGCTATTCGAATCTTATCAATCCAACATAGAAAAAAAAATTATTAAAGCGCCTTCCTGCGTTTGGAACCACATAAATAGACTGGAAAAAACCTCCAGAATTCCAGGTATTATGATGTACAACGACAAAGAGCTTACCTGTCCTCTTGTTATTGTAAACGTATTCGCGTCTTATTTAATAGCGTGTACAATCCGCCTGCTCTTCCTATTCCAGGACTCTGCTCAGAACCACGAATTCTTTTTGGCGACACAACTCAAATCTCTAAAGAAGAGCTACTGTCAAATATATGCAAACTTTCAAATAAGCTTACTGCTGGCATCGACCTAATGACCAGTTGTTTCCTTAAAAACTGCGCTAATCTCTTTATTGATCCCTGACATTTCATCACCAACTTAGCAATACAGACAAATACGTTTCTAGATCGATGGAAGAAGGCTCGCATTTGCCCATTTTTTAAAAAAGGGGATAAATAAATGGTTGTTAACTATAGACTAATTGCCATATTATCAAATTTTTCAAAGGTACTGGAGATGTGCGTGTGCGACCTACTCTGGCCTTATGTAATTCCCCTCTTCTCCGCTGCTCAGCACGGCTTTGTTCCCCGTAGATCGATAACATCTAATTTGTTAACCTTCGTGCAAATGACTGAGAAATTCTTAATTGAACATCAAAAGGTAGATGTCATATATCGACTGTCCCAAAGAATAAGTCACTAACCAATTTTTCCGAAAACAGAACGTATCAACTACATTATGCTTGGCTAGTGTGTCGTATCTCCATTTCAAAATATATAGAGATACGGCACTCTAGCGAAGTAAAATATAGTTGATACACTCTGTATACACAAAACATTGTTAGTGACTTATACTTCGGGACAGTCGATATACAGACACGTACAAAGCCTTTGACTGTATAAATCATAGTCTCACAATAGATAAAGTAAGAAATCTTGGTATACGGAACACACTTCTCAATCTTTCAAACTCTTATTTAATTGATCGTGAACATATTGTACAATACAATGGCTACTCTTCAGTTCTGTTCAATCCCACATCAGGTGTACCACAGGGCTCTAATTTAGGCCCTTTATTGTTTGTAATTTATGTCAATGACGTTGAACAACTTTTGAGCGTATACATTCTATTTTATGCAGATGATGCTAAATTGTTTTTGCCAATCGATAATATCCATGACTGCGTAAAACCTAAAGAAAATATTAACATTTTTGTTAAATGTTGCGCCGAAAATTCACTGGATATTAATGTTACAAAATGTAAAGTAATGTCATATTCTCACAAAGTCACCAATATTAATTTTCAATATGAAATAAATGGATCCATTCTGGAATAGGTCAACTTTATAAAGGACCTTGGTTTGAATATGGATGATGCATTGCGCTTTATTATTCATATTGATTACTCACTTAGAGAAGCTAATAGGGCACTAGGATTTCTAACGAGAACCTGTCTGTCGTTTAAAAACCCGATTGCACTGAGTTCTCTGTACTTTGCGCTGGTCAGATCGAAACATGAATATGGATCTGTGATCTGGTATCCTACAGCAGAATACCTAATCGAATCAATCGATAAATGTCAAAAGAAATTTTTGAAATTTCTGAATTGGAAAGTAAACGGGCAATTTCTACTTCCCGGTTCTGATTTACATTGAACTCTGTGATAGGTTCAAAGTATGGACTTTGAAAGATCGTAGGACTGTCCACTCCATTTTATTTTTCTTGAAATTACTAAAGGGTTACGTCGACTGTCCCTATTTACTAGCTGAGATTCCACGGTTTGCTCCTCCACGAAATACCCGCTCCGAGGTACTTTTTTATCTTGAAACTTCAAAAAATAAACCTAATCGAATAATTAATAGGCCTATAGATAGAATGTGTGGTATTGCAAAAAAAAAATTAACGGAAATTGTACAGTTCCTATTGACATGGTCCATATGTCATTGTCAAACCTTTTAACTTCCATTGAGGCTTATATCTAAATTTATATATCATTCAAATATATGCTTTGCCATAATTCATGTAAGTTTACATCTGGAAATATAATCATCGAATATAAAACATTGTAATATAACTGCGTAGTGTGTACTCTATGGTAATGACAACATAGACATGTTATCCTGTAATTTGTAGTAAGACTATTGGATAAATAAATATATGAAATGAAATAAGCATTTTGGAATAGTTTTCGAAGAAATTTGTGGAATATTACCAGGTAAAGTGAGTATTTTTCTTTTACACATTTCTTTTATGCATGCCCCGCGTCGCGAGTGCAAAAATTTTTCGCGAGTGTCACACATTATCAGTCCCAAAAATTTCGAGACCCGATTCCGATTAATAAATTTTTTAAAAATTTCAACAGAAAACCTTAAGCGGAGGAAAAATGTTTTATAAACTGCCATGTTTCGGAAACTAAATTTAAAATTGCTGACTTTAGCGCTAATTGCAAGAGGATTTAGTAGCATGAATATAAAATCACGTAGTGATATATAATCCAAAATTTTGATTTTCCTAAATTAAAAAGTCAAGAAACGTGGTAACTTCAACAATAATAAAAAAATAAATAAAATAAAATAAAATCCTCTTGAAATTTATATCCAATTATATAGTCGTTCAAGGACGTCGTTGAGCCACCTCCTTGCATCGAAACAGGACCTCTTGCTTCATCTGTTACAGACAAATCTGAAAACGTCTAAACACAAAATTAATAACAATACAAAAAAATATATAGCAAAAGATAAAGCACATTCTAGACACAAGAACTTAATCAAGAATGGTTAATTTACTAAAAAGCATCGTCGGACTGCTAGCCGTAAGTAGGTAGGAAGTATTAAATAAACTTTTTCAATTTACGTATCAAAAGTGAGCCGCCGAATGAGCAAAACGCACGCTAGAAGCGTTCTGATAGGCGTCTATCTCCGTACTCCGAATGTAGAGACAATGTCAATTTAGCGAAACAAAAACGCGACTTGAGTGGAAAACATTTTCTGAAAATAGAATAAGCGAATTACAATGAACCGTTAGAAAAAATTTCCCTAGGCAACATTAAATTTGCCTTGAGTGGCATCAGTTTCAGAAATGATACTCTTTGCGAAAATCAAATAATAGATATCGAAAACCCTACAGGAAAAGATCAATTAGAAAAAATGACACCTTCCCTCTAAGACGGTTTAGCACAAATACCAACTTTTAACGGTGATTCAAATTTTGTCGAATCCTTTATTCGTGGATGCAAAAGAACACACGGCAGTTCAAAAGACAAACCCTTGTTAGATTTGTTCCATTTAATTTCAACAAAATTATCGGATCAGGCAAATGTCTTACTGAGACCTCGAGTTCAATCATACAACACCCCTGATGAATTTATTCTTGATTTAAAACGTACCTTTGCAATGCTCACAAATAAAGATTTTTGGATATCCTTAATTTTCGGATGATCCATAAAAATTATTGAAATCTTTGAAAATCTTATTAAATAAGTTGAAATCCTTTACAAATTCCCTAGAATTTTTTTCGATATACTAATATCTTATAGTGATCATAAAATCCTTCTAAGTCTTCTGAAATTCTAGGAAATTTTTTGAAACCGCAGGAACAATTTTTGGAATTACTCAAGGTATTATACGGTTAAATTCATACAAAAAGTTATCCATACGAAGAACCCACATTAGCACATTTCAGGGCTCTACTTCATAAACGAAATAGAAGAAATTCTTAAATTTTCACAGGATCTCTATATTGTGCTCTTTCATCGTGTCTTAGTTTTTGACAAAAATTGCCAGAACCGTTTAGGCGTCATGATAAAATATGTTACATTTTCAATACCTTGGGATAGTCCTTATGTGCATTACTTATCTCAAATTCGAAATGGTTAGCCCTTTTCTAATTGCACCCAACTTTAGATAACATCTTAATAAATCTAATGTCGAAATTTGGAAAAAATCTTCAGAAAGTAATGTTATCCGTATAATATCTTAAAATCATTAGCCACTTTGGAATTCATTTAAATTTTTCAAATCTCTTAAAAATTCCTTGGAACCCTTGGAAATATCCTAAAATGTTTTAAGTCCGTTGAAATCTTTTTAAATATCTACGAATTTCACAGGCGCTTGGAAATTCTTGGGAATCTTTAAAAATGGCCTTCAAATCCCTTCAAAAAAACCTTCAAAGTTTCTGAAACATATTCAAAATTTTTGAAAACCTTCTCAAATTTTTGAAATTTTGAAATTGTTATGAATGAATTCGTTGAAATTCATTAAAATATGAGATCCGTCGAAATCACGTGAAAATACATGAAATCTGATGATATACCTTCAAATATCTTGAAATGTAATCCTTTGAGATCCGGAATAAATTTATGAAAATATTGTGTTGAAAGTCTTTAAAATCCCTCAGAATTATTGAAATCTTCAGAAATCTCATTGAATGTCTTGAAAATCCTTTGAAATATTTGTAAATCTTGGGAATTCTCTGAAATCCCTTGGAGTCTTTTTTAATATTACAAAATCTTATAAATCCTATGAAATCCTTTCAAATCTTCCGAAATTTCAGGAAATTCTCTGAAAACTCAGATGAACCAAAATATTTGAATTTATCTTAAAATCTTTGAAATCCTACGAAATTCCTTCATTTTCGTGAAATTCCTTGCAGTTCATAGAAATATTATAAAAGCTCTAGAATTTTTTGATTTCTATTGAAATCCGTCAAAAATCACTTAAAATATTTGAAATAATATCTAATCCCTCAATTAACTCTTGTCGAATGCCTTCAACTTCCGTAAACTCTTTCAAATCTATTAGTAGTAGTAGTGCTTTATTTTTTTGAGAATCATCTGATTGACTGATTCATACAAATAGGTTACAGTTCAATTCTGGAACTAACTGTTATTCTAATAAATAAAAATAAAAACTAAAATTAATTTTGATGGTAAACATTATCCCAGAGGACATAAGCCGTACTGACAGCGAGAGCAAATAAAAAAATTCGAAGTATATAATTAATTATATTGGAATGTTGTAGTTTTTTGGCCTTTGGTCTTGCGAATTTATAAGTGGTGGTGTAAATAAAGAAAGTCTTTATTTATTTAAGTGTCAATGCATTTCGCCAGCGATATCGTGGCCTCATCAGGACTATAATAAGTATGGACAAAAAAAGATGACAAATATTTTTTGACGTTCATAACACTAACAATTTGTACATTAAAAGGAATTATAAGTGTAACTTACCATAATGACATTCTTAGATTTTAAAAAAAAAATTTTTTTTCTTAGTTGGTTGTTTTTGGAAAAGACATTGAATTTTTGTATAAACCCA
>CAKNXH010062599.1:260076-271498 GCA_932178445.1 Andricus quercusramuli
TGGGTTTATACAAAAATTCAATGTCTTTTCCAAAAACAACCAACTAAAAAAATTTTTTTTTTAAATCTAAGAATGTCATTATGGTAAGTTACACTTATAATTCCTTTTAATGTACAAATTGTTAGTGTTATGAACGTCAAAAAATATTTGTCATCTTTTTTTGTCCATACTTATTATAGTCCTGATGAGGCCACGATGTCGCTGGCGAAATGCATTGACATTTAAATAAATAAAGACTTTCTTTATTTACACCACCACTTATAAATTCGCAAGACCAAAGGCCAAAAAACTACAACATTCCAATTTCATGAGGTCTATAATACAACTACAATAATTAATTATAATACTCATTCGTAAAATTTAGCAAGAAACATAATAATTTTTTTGATAGGATCATTTTCAGGTTTAACTAGCATATTCAGCCAGGCATTCCTTATCTCACACATATCCCTAATTTCGCTTATAGATGAAAATCTTGAAGTATTAAAAAATTGACATTCTACTAAGAGGTGGTACACAGGTTCTGTATTAAAGCAGTTCTCATGACAGTAGATACAATAACATTCAACATTCATACTGCAGGTTTCATTCTTGATTATAAGTCTAGGTATGAACCTATTTATTAACCTTAATTGCGATATAATTGTGATAAAACTGAGTGGTATTTTTAACAGGGTTAAATATTTCTGAGGTCCTTGTCACAAGGTTAATTGAGGATAAAGTATTAAAGCAGAGGGCAAGTGGGCTGTCTGCAAATCTTCTGGATATAATATTTTATCATAAGCTCTTATCCATGCTGATTTATTTTTTTTGTAGAGAGGCAAGAGAAAGTTATTCCCAATCGCCCTCTATTCCATTAAGCCATTTCCCTTTCGGGGTAGGCGTGACTTGCTCGGTTGGAAAGTAGTGAAATAGGTATATAGGAATGAGGTAGATCGGTATATGGGTACAGGGTAGACGGGTATATAGGTGTTAGGTATAGATGATCTAGATTGATCTGGAGTTCTCGTGTTATTTATATAAATGACACGTTACTCCGCAACACTGCTCCGACCCAGGTTGCTGATCAATCTCTCTAGCGATCATCCCAAGTGAGGAGTCTTTGTTTCAGGCATCATTCACTCTATCGTCACTCTGTTTATAAACTATTTGTCGCCACATATTTCTGTCCTGGCATACTACTCCAGCTTCATTCACGTCCATGCATTTTTTCATGCAGGCTCTTGTATTTCTATGGCTTCTTATGTCTCTTCGTATTAGTGTCTCATTCACAGATTCTAACCATTCTTATTCCAATCTTTTTAAATATTCTTCTAACCTGGCGGACCCAGTTGTATTTCTCTAGGGTTAACAAATCGTCTTTTGATCTGTCCAGTTTTCTTAACCTTAAATAACATCTTTTCGGGTATCGATCGTCGGAGATATTGAGAATTTTCTCTATTCAATTGGGAATTGACCCAAAACCTCCTGCAAGTTGGGATGCACCTATTTCTATTCTAATAGCATATCCACCCGTATTTTGTGGAACCTGCAGGATTCTCTTATAAATAGTGGTTTTAACTTTTTCTATAAAATCTAAATACCTGAGGCTCCATATATGCGCACCATACATTAAAATGCTGGAAACAAGACTATCGAAATGTCGAACAATAGGGTACCATGAGTTAAGTTTTAATCTGTGAATCAGAGAAATCGTTGATCCTACAGCGAGGTTAGATTTACGAACAGCTTCATCTTTTGCCCTGACGAAAAGTGCAGATTGGATTAATGGGGTGCCCAGGTAGATATCACTTTTGACAATATCAATCTCGGAGGTTCCGTATATAAAAGGTGGGTATTTTGTGTCATGGCCATGGCCTCCCTTTCTGTAGATCACTATTTTCGTTTTTTCTATGTTGACTTTGAGCTCATTTATCCTACAGTAATCTAATAATCCTTCAAGAATCTTACGCATTCCAACCAGGGAGTCCGCAAAGAAAGCCAAATCGTAGGCGTAAGTTAAGAGCAATATTTCCAACAAATGGTCTATTGATACAACTCTGATACCTCTGGCATACATGAATTCTTGTGAATCAGCAATTAAAAATTAAAACATTGTTGGATTTAGAACATCCCCATGCATGAATCCTTTCGTTACATCCACCGACCCGGTGACGCCATTATATCTCTTGATTGCAATATTAGCTTTAGAGTAGAAATCTATTACCAATCTAATAAATTATTATTATTATTAATTTGTCCCGTCAGATATTAGGACTAACTGAGGGAAAGGCTGCTTTGAAATCAACATAGAGTACAAAAAGTTTGCCTCCGTTCAGTCTCAGGCATTTTTGAATCAATGCGTTAAGGGTAAATATCTGATCCGTGCAATCTCTCCCCCTCATGAAACCTGCCTGCCACTCCGGAAGGAGTTGCATCTCTTCAGCCCAAGCTGTCAGCCTTTTGGAAAGAATCTGCGTAAATATCTTTGTAACATAGTGAACTAAGGCAATAGGACAGTAGTTAGCAGGATCAGTGACATCCCCCCTTTCTTGTGTATTATTCTAAGAAATGTTTGAGACCACGATATTGGGACCTTTTCTTCATCAATTACGTTATTAAATAACGAGTTTAAGTAAAGGATCAGATTGCCGGGCAAATTTTTCAAAAAGTCGTAGCTAATGCCATCCGGAACAGGAGCCTTACCATTTTTTGAGTGTTTCAAGCTTGAAATAGTTTCATCAAGAGTTATGTGTGAGTCAAGATATGGATTTCGGAAATGATCAATCGATATTAAGTAAGAATTTGTATCACGGACTGCGTAGAGAGATTTCAAGTACTGTTTCCATGTGTTTAAGTCTATATAATTTTTATACGAAGGTTTAAAATTATAGCTATTTACTATCTTCCAGAATTGTTTGGAATCGATTGAATTCGAGACAGAATCTAATAAGGAATTTTTGTAATCTTCCTTCTTGGAGTCTAATAATTTTGTATGTACTTTTTTACAGTTTGTATAAATCGACACAAAATCAGGATTGAATTTTTGTTTCTCGCATTTTTAAATACTTGTTTCAGCTCTCTTTTACTTTTTCTGCATCGTATATCAAACTATGGCTTTGAACGACCTAGTTTTCTAGACAGTTTTAGAGTCATGTTAAGTTCTGTCGCGGTCTCTTTAATAGCATTAATTAAATTGTTCGAAAGGTCATCTATCGACAACATTGCAGAGTTAATATTTGGAGGGTACTGGATAACTTCTTTAAATTTATCAGCTAAGTCATTATTCCACTTAAAAAAAGGAGTGCTCGAATAGTTTTCGTAATTTAAAGTCGAGTGTTCTAGCAACGTCAAAGCTATAGGAAAATGATCGGATCGAGTTGGAACACTCAGCACTTGAAAATCCTCGATTGACTGAATTCCCACGATATTAGACCAGGCAAAATCAATAATTGAAGAACTTTTTTCTCTTGGGAATGTACATTGGGCTAAGCAGTCGCTTTCAGTTATCCCATTCATGACAAAAAACCCATTTTTTTCAAAACTTTCTACTTTCTGTTTTCCCCTTTTGTCTAGATCCGCCACCAGACTTGTTCTTACGTCATACAAATTTAAATTGTCACAGAGAGTTTCCTCCTCTAATTGATTCATTTCGCCAATTTTACCGTTAAAATCCCCTCCCACAATTATCGAGTATTCCGGATATTTCAATGACAGCTCAAAGATTATTTCGTTTATATTGAACAGAAACTTTAAAACATTAGAATTAGGGCTAGAGTATATTGATCCAATCACTATATTAGAACTATTACCTTCGAGTATAACAAGAATGTAATCCTCTGCCGTATATATCGTTCCCATTTCATAATTTTTTGCGTTGTTGATGATCAGTAGACCTCCCTTTCCTCTTCCTTTTGAGGATTCTCTGGTGGCCGTATGGTTGACAACTCGACAGATGATATTACGTTGAGGATACGTGATTTGAGGTGAAGAAGTAAGCCATGTCTCACTCACACATATGATATCATCTGTAGTGGTATAGTTATATATATCGTCTAGATTGTTAAATCCTCTTGCATTCCAAAATATAATTCGGGATGCTGGTACTGTTGGATAATCGTTTATGAACTTGGGATCGATTTGGAGTTTTCTCCTCCTGGTGTTTCCTTTATGGAAGGTTCGATCGAATTTCCTTTTTTCAGTCGCTCCGCAAATTTCTCGAACTACTGACGGCTGTGTAGTGATTGTGTTGTGAAATCTATACTCACTTGTGCAGTTTTTTGTGCTCATTAGAATTGCATAACTTGCTGCAAAAGTTTCAGATTAAATACAAATTTATTGGCTGAAAACTTTTGAACATGCTTAATTTGAAAATCAAGCGAGTCATAGTGTATTGAGTTTCGCTGTGTTGTGTACTCTCGATGTTTATAGGTGTCAGGATAGAGTCGGCATAACATGGGTATGCCCATTCGAAACACACTAACACACTGAAACGTGCATTCAATAATGATAGAAAAAGTTAACACGGATAAATACATAACAGAGGATTCCCTTACAAAATGTCTGGAAATTCTCCAGGCTAATATTAAAGAAGATACAGAAAGCGTGGTTGAAAAATTAATAGGCCAGCACTCAGCAAAAATAAAAAAAAGACACAGAGAGCATAAAGAAAATAAAAGACACTTGCGACACACTAAGTGACCAGGCTTCGAGAAAAACAGAAACATTGATTACATTAAACGCAGAAACAACGTCATCATCTACGGTCTAACCAAAACCATCCAGGAAACAAGAATCTCTCTATTTAACAATATCCAAGGTATCCTAAAAGAGAAACTGGGAATCACAATAGAAATCAACGTTGTCGATCAGCTGAGAAGAATGGGCAGACCAAGCGTAGATCATAACAGACCAGTACTACTCGGATTCGCAGGAGGCATTATTAAGAGTGTCATAGTGGAAAATCGCTCTAAACTAAAAGGGCAAACATCTATATTAATAATGATATTGAAAGAGACAGTCAAATACAGAGACAGTAAATTCCGTCCAATTATAACACAATTAAAGGAGGCAGGCACCCAGGTGCGAGTGAGGAATGGTGTAATCTGGATTAACAAAAAATCTCATACGCTCGAAGAAATTGAATCCATGAAACTGGAGGATCTTCTGACGCCTGTCCCAGACACTTCGAATACCACGAGGAAATCAACCACGATGAACAAAAGCCAGGGATCCGCAGATGCCAAAACTGTACACAAGAGAAAGAGGGGTCGTCCTAGTAAGGACAACCTATCCAAATTCAGAAAGCGAGAGGATGGTTCTATGGATATATACTTAAAAAAGAATGAGCAATCAGAGAAAGATGAAAGCTCTCAAGATGAAGAACCTGTAGAAATTGAAGATGCATGACTCGCCGAAGTGCAGCACCACAAGTACAACGAGACTGCCACTAACAGCCTAATAAATCCTCGAAGAAATCACTACCAGCATGATCAATATAATAAACACTCTTCTAGAAGGGAATTCGCTGAAATTAGAAGAAAATTTCACGAGATGAATGCTCATTTAGCGCCTCCTGAAAGTCATCATCTCCAGAGCGTCTGCTTCAGGAATATCGATGGATTCGGTAACGTTTACGCTTTAGATAATAGCCAAATTAAATGTATAACTAGTAACGTGATAATATGTATGGCGGAAACGCGGCTGACGACAGATTGTTTCAAACTCCCAAACTTTCTTGCCGATTATTTAATTTTTTTAAGTTCCGCGACGAAAGAATTTAGTAAAGGGAGGGGAAGCGGAGGTATAATAACTCTCATTAAAAAGGCTAGTTCCCTATCAGCTACATTATTAGATATATCCAATCTTTGGATCTTGGTTAAGCTTGAACTTCCTGATGGAACACTAATAGTTGGTAATTTTTACTGGTCCCCGACAGCAAACACGGAATTCTGTGTGGAATATTTAAACAAAATGTTAACAAATCTGACTGAAACTTATTCTGAAAATACTTATTTTATAATAGCAGGGGATTTTAATGCAAGATTAAATAACCTAAATTCTCTCGACAAAGATCTATTTTACTCAACTAACATGTACAACGAAAGATTGTCTCTTGATGAATTAATTACGAAACAAGGCAAAATGCTTGTGGAAAGCATGGGAAAAAAAAAGTCTGCTCATATGATGGTAATACTCACAATAAAAGCTGAGGAATTGTTGAAAACAAAAACAGAAATAACCCCTGGGGAGTCTATGTACGTTGTTAAGCTCAAGTGGGCCAAAAACTAAATTATATGAATTTTACACATATCTCTCCTTATCAACAAATCTATATTTCAATAGTAATAATAGTAATGATGTGCACAATAACCTTGTCACGTCAATTCAAAACGCTGCCCAGGAATCAAAATACTTGATTAATAAACAGGTTTGCATAGGGGGTCAGGTGTGTGCGCCCAAAAATGCATGGTTCAACGAAAAATGCAATAATTTCAAAATTGAAACGAGAAAAGCATATATGAAGTACAGGCAAAGCAATAACAACCAGTTTTTATTGTATAAGTATTTATATAGCCGTGACAAGTATAATTCAACTATTAAACTGACTAAGAATAAACATCGAAACTCAATAATAATATCGCTGTTTAATGTAAGTAATAGTGGGGAGTTCTGGGAGACAGTAAACAAAAATCGAAACTAAAAAACCATATATAAACGGACTGGATGTAGCAGCATGGGAGCGATTTAACGAGAGAGTTTATCCCAGTAGAACATTGTCATCTGTTCTTTTTTTTCTGTGACACGCCAGTATCTTGATACAAATTTTACGCTAAATGAACTGCATAGTTGCTTAAAGAACTGCAAAAATAACAAATCCCCTGGCACAGATCAAATCAACAACGAAATTCTAAAAAACTTACCCGCAACATGGGAACATTATTTGCTTAATCCATTCAATGTAGTATTAAACACGGAAATTGTTCCTGAAAGATGGTCGATAGCAAAAATATTTATGTTGCACAGAAAAAGGGGATAAAGTGATCCGCATAATTACAGAGGCATAGCTCTCCTTAATTCAATAACTAAACTCTTCACTGCAATGCTTGCAGATCGAATTACGAATTGGGCCGAGGAAAACTGTATTATTCCGGAGGAGCAAGCCGGCTTCAGAAAGGAAAGGGGTACGCAAGACCACCTTTTCACTTTAGCGTCAGTATTAAGCATCCACACAGGTTCCAATAAAAAATGCGCATTCAAGATCTTTGTAGATTTTAAACGCGCTTTTGACTCAATTAATCATAACTTGCTCTGGGATAAGCTGTACACTTTAGGTATAAGCGGAAAAATAATAAGAATCCTGTGTCGTCTATACGATAAAGCTAGATTTATTGTAAAGAGTGGAGGCAAATACTCGAAGCGAATAGACGTCACGGAGGGCGTTCTGCAGGGCGATAGCCTAAGTCCGCTTTTTTTCATTTTATTTTTATATGATATTGTCGCGTTTTTTAGAAAGAACGGCATGGAGGGAATTACCGTATTCTCTGCCAAGGAGATCCTAATGCTTCTCTTCGCGGATGACCTTGTAATTTACGCAAGGTCTTGGCACGACGCGCAAAACAAACTTAAGACCTTAAAATCTTACTGTCTAGTAAATGGTTTGAATTTAAACGTATCAAAAACAAATATCGTTCCCATGAGGAAAACTTGACACTGCAAAAACTTGAAACCAATCTTTTGGGGAAACGAGAAACTCGAATTCCAGAACTCTTATATTTATTCAAAAAATTCTATATAGTTGTAATGATCAGTCATGGGACGCCAAAATTAAACTACTAAACTCTATTGTGAACGCTACAACTTTATACGGTTCCAAAATATGGGCTCTACGATACGTAGACCAAATGGAACGAGTGCAAACACAATATTTTAAAAGACTGTACAGGTGGCCAAAAAACACACCAAATCATTTTGTATTTCAAGAGACAGGTATAGAAACATTAAAATTATGTGTAATCAAACGAGCTATGAGCTGGTGGTGCAAAATTCTAGAAATGCCAGAAGACAGGTGTTCAAGGATTTGATATAATAGCTTTATTGATCTTGATAAACAGAATAAAATAAAGCTATGTTACAATTGGGCATCTCAAATTAAAGATATCATCGAAACAACAAGAGACTGCATTCTATGGTCGCAACAAATTACTTTGTGCAGCAGAGAGATTAGCAGAAGGTGCGAAAATATCATTAGCACGTGTCAAAACATTTTGAAAAGCTATATTATAGACAAAGCTATAAACTCAGGATATAGTACAATTTACAGACATCTCAGTCATAGAAAGACAACAACAGAGTCATACTTAAAATTTGAATTACCACTTAGCAAAATAAGAATGTTTTGCCAATTAAGATTAGCTTATCACTCCAGGATAAACATTACTCACGGAGGAAATACTTATGAAATTGACACAAACGTAAACTGCACCATTTGCAATTTCAACGCTTCAGAAACGTTAAATCACTTTCTTTTGTATTACCCAATATACAATCCTATTAGAAGCAGATTTTTAAAACTTTACGTGAACAATAATATCCTTAACAACACGGAATCAATACAAAAATTGTTATGCATAAAAAACGCTAAACAATTGAATGACTTATATTATTATGTAATTAATGCGCTCAAGATAAGGTCATTCATAATCAACGAATGAAGAAAGAAAAGTCAAAATTTTAATAGTCATAATTTTTGTCAAAGAAAATATACAGCCGAAGTAGGCGAACCATTATAATTTATTAATGAATGTATCTAATGTAGTATTGAAATATTGTAATAGCTCTTTTTGCTTCTACAAATAAAGTGTGTATCCATCTATCTATCTATCTACTGGAAGAGTCTGATTTTGGAGGGCGACCTCTTGCCCTTTTCCTGCTGTTTGTTCATAAGTGAAGTCATTTGCGAAAGATACTTTCAAAGACCGCAGATTTTTAGAATTCTTAAAAATTCCATCTTTATATCTCAAGTTCGCAAACGTAACTAGAACAGGTCTTGTTCCCTCTTTCCTTCCAATTCTAATTACTTTTTCAAAACATTTAATAGGAATAGTGATGTGAGCTTCCTTGAAAATCTTGTCAACCGTGTCAAAAAGATTCTTGTTGTTAGTCGAATCATCCTTCACATTGTGGAGAAAAATATTCCTCGATCTTTCTTTTATATCTAAAAAGTTCAAGCTTTTTCTCAAGAAAATTAATTTTTTCTTCGAATGTTTTGTTCTTCTCTTCCAAAAGGTGTCATCTGGTTTTGTATTGATTTTGAGTTCTTTGAAGATTTTTTCATCCGAGCTCTTTACCACTTTAATATCTTCAGTCAATTGTTGAACACTCGCTCCTGTGGATTTTACATTTGCTTGAACTGATAGTAAGAGTGATTTTAGCTCTTCGTTGGTCGTCATAACTACCGATAAACTCTCACTTTGCATTTCGAAAGACAAAATACGAATAAGCTACGTAAGCTCTCAGAAAGGAGTGACAGGGAGCGACCGGGAAACACGTCCGACCAGCCCGGAGGGTAGAACTGTAATCTTTCAAATTTATTAAATATTCGTAAAATGTTTGAAAGCTTTGAACATTTCTTGAAATAATTGAAATCGTTTAAAATTCTATGAATTCCGTTGAAACCTGTTGAATTCCTTTTAAATCACTGAAAATCTTCCAAATGTTTTGAACTCTTCCACAAAAATTGGATAGAATGGCTTTTAGGACTGTTCTGCAAGACCTTTATCGGGTCGGTTGGAGAGGTCCGCTTCTAAACGCTATTTTTTACAAATAAATAATAATGTGTTCATTTTTTCAACACGAAATGATTTTAACGGAAGAAACCCGGCTTTTTCAGACAAGGAAAAAAGAACCCTGAGTTCGAAAAGTCTGATAAATTTTTTTAATAAATTGATTAATTAAAAAGGATTTATTTTAATTGTAGGTACTACAAAATTGAAAATGTTTAAACAAATTAAAATTGTTTCAACCACTGAAAATCAGTCAAGAATGAGTGGGTATCCTCAAATTAACGATAAATTATTATTTACGAAAGTAAACCATTCAAACAGCGTTAATAAACCGCAAAATTACGTGAAATACATCACTTATCTGGTCTTCTTTCGGGATCTATAAGAGTAGTTCAACTCAAAACTTAACTTTGAACAAACGCAGTCTCAACATTTATGATTGATCCTTCTTCTCTGACGAATTCTGAACATTATATTGAAACATGTAATTACTTGTAATGTATCAAATGATACTTTACCGATTTCATATGAAATGGGGCCTGGTGATGTCACGGAATTGTTATGGGCTGAAATATATTGTTTTACAAGGTAAAATATGAGAAACATATTTTTCGTTTTTGATTAAAAAATTGTTTCCACGAACTTAAGGCTACATGAATATTCAGATGAATTATGTAAAAATTAAAATAAATTTTTCTGAAAAATATTGTATCTTGGGAACCAATTGATATAATTTCATTTTGCTATTTTTTAGATTTATTGTAATATTATGAAGATATCCTGTGAGTTCGTCCTCGCTCAACTATTCCTTCCTATAGAAAAACTTATTTTATCAGTAAATTAACTTTTCTTTTAATATGATGTATAACTATGAAGTTAATGAAAAATGTTGTTGTTTACGTATTAAGGAATCTGAAATCATATATTTTCAAAATAGGTACACTTTAAAAATTCATAAATATAAGATCCTTTACAATTTCATTTAGAAAATTGATGAAATTATGATTTTTACTTTTCTGTTTTGATTTATTCTACTCCTTACTTTATTAGTTTTGCGTGTTCTATTAGTTGAGATTTTTCTGTTTCATCTCATTCGCCTTTTTGAGAAAATTGACTCTATTTTTTTCGTTTAGTTCTCCCTACAAGCTACTGAAGAGAAAATTCAATTATGTCAATTGGTTCCTAAGGTACAATATTTGTCAGAAAAATTCCATTAATTTTTACATAATTCACCTGAATATTCATGTAGCCCTAAGTCCGTGAAAAAATTTGTTTGATCAGAAACAAAAAATCTCTCGAGAGAAGCTGTTTAGTATTTGTAAATTTAATTTGTATTCTGGATTGTAACCGTAAATGAAATCACTATCACTGAAATGAACTCAAACTCAGAAAGGAATGTTGATATTGACACACTGCTAATGAACTCAATCACATAATACACTTTATTGTAAAACAGCATCTTCAGAATACAGTTTAAGAATCCTTTTCACTCTTGATAATCGTCATAATCCACGAGATTTAATTGACACAAGACCGAGAAATCACGAGTTCTCAGATCGGTAAGTGTGATCATGAGCACGACAAAATCTATCTAACGACTCGCAGACAAGACTCTTCAAACAAGGAAGTGATTCCGATAGGCTACGAAAAATTACGAA
>CAKNXH010062599.1:271508-285660 GCA_932178445.1 Andricus quercusramuli
AATAAGGACATTCGTATGATGACTTCAGAATCACAACTGGATAAAGAAAACTTTATTTGTAGTCAGCCCCTTAATCATATTCCTTTATTTGTTATTCAGGTACCAACATATAATGGTCTTTATCCAGTTGTCATTCTTGTGTCGTCACATCCTCATCAAGATGTGATACCAAAGAAATGCTGAAACTTAACCGCAGTATAGAAAAATATAGATAGGCAAGGTTAGCACTCGGATGGGTGACCGTTCATGATTCTCGCTTAGTCGCGTTTTCACTGCGTGGAACTACTGTTGTGCAAGAGGTTTGACACCGGGAATAAGCGATGATTTCGAATGCCTAAATCTAAACTCGACTGTCGGTTACTCGTTGCGCTCGGGAAGGGTTTTCTGCAGTTTTCCTGTCCCTCGGATTACAGTCTAAGCAAATGCAAGTGCTCCTAATAATAATCCGGCTGCAGACGGTAGGATATACTTTGTAGAGATGTTATTCCAATATGCTAATAAAATAACGATGAAAATTCTCCGTCAGACACGTATATTGGCTCAAGAATTATGCTATTGCACTATATATTCTTAGTTTAAATATGTATTGAATTATTCTGATGCTATAAAAAATAAAACTTCATTGAGTGAGGATTGGCTTTATTTTACTATTGACATTTTATCTTGTTCCTGACTTGTTCCGTTTTATGTAATATGAAGCAAGTTGCATTGTGCCAAGTCACATTGCAGCATCTCTCATTTTCAGGAAATTAAAAGTTCAGGACAAACTGACAAAAACGCGAAAAGTTACATTGCGGCATCTCTGATTTTGAGGCAAATAATATTATCCTAGAGAATATGTTGTTGCATTTCATGAAGCTGTAAGGTAAGTAAATAATTTTATATTTCATAATACTATAAACATAAATACGAATTTCAGAAAATGAAAGAGGCTTTTTTTCATTCCTTTTCACATAAAAAGCAACTGTGTTGAATTGTGTTCGAATAAAAACAAAATTTTCTTATCAATTTTTCCAAAATATCCAAATCTCCAGAATTCAAAATAATTAATTGTTTAAAAAAATATTTGAATAAGAGTTGCAGATCTTCATTCAATACATCTTTTCAACAAACATGCACTGTTAAAAAAAATAGAAAAAAGAATTTAAAAAGTTTTCAATATTTTTTAGAACCAGAGGGCATTTTTAATTTTAGAAACTAGATGACGCTGTGAGATACATGGGCGATTGTCAACTAGATTTCAATTTGTATGTCCCTTGTTGTTTATTCGATGATCCTATAACATTTTTGACCTACTGAAGAGATTAGAGCACATATGGTGGCCTATTTATTAGTCCATACAGAAAACATACAAAAAAAGTACAGTTGGGCTTAGCGTTTTTGTAATTAAGTAGTCAGTTTTTCCACAGTGGGAGTCTGTAACCCATACGTGGCGCGTCCCCGGGTGGCAGATAGGGGAATGCTTGCTGGAAGCAGAGGGTAGGGCTGAAATAAACAGCTGGCCCCGCGGACCAAACAGACTGGGTGAAGGACACACCGAGAAAAAATCATGACCTCTTCCTGTTGCGGCCCTGTACCGAGGGTTCCTGCTGGATATGGTTACACTACTCAATAAGCAGTCGCAGGTAATGTCCAGGGATGGTCCCGAAGGAAAAACCTCCAAGCCAAGGCGTTAATCCACCGTACCGAAGGCTGCATGGCACCAGGGGAGTGGTGTTACTAACGGTACCTCTAGGATACCAGGTCGCCTTCTAGAGTATACAGACCTTACCCCCGCATGCGGGGCTCTGCGGGGGTGGACCTTTATTTCCCTAGCTACTCTTAGGAATTCAAATGGCGACTAATACAAATTTAAACAGGAGTATATGTGAGGAGTTGGAGGGAGAGCTGGACGTACTGGAGAAGTTTGACAAGAATCAAAAGACTAATGCCAAACAGGATATCATGGATGCGAACAAGAATGTAGAGAAGGGTCGAAAACTCGTTGACGAACTCAAAAAGGTGCTGGAGGAGATGCAGAAATTCTGCAACTCCAAGCGAAATATGTTCATGCCCATTAGGGATGGACTGGAAAAGGCGTGGAGAGTGACGGGGGAGCTGGAATGGAACGTGCGGTTCATAGACGCAAACTACAAAGACGCGATAAAGTACGTTGGAAAGGAGGCAGGAAAAAAAAACCTGCAGAATGTAATGAAGAAGAGAGAAGACGCGAGCCAGAGCGGGACTCAAACTGAAGAAGCCGTGGAGGCTCCCACTACCCAACTTGGGAAGCGTGAAAGGGAGCCTTCAATGAGTCCCGTTGAGGCAAACGCAGTCAAGCAGAGGGTGAAAAAGCCGAGGACCCGCAATACTATTATGGCGTCCTCGACCCTAAAGGGTGAGGATGCGGAGGGCACCACTTCTGCCCCCGCATCCATGAAGAAGGAGAAACAGAGGAGAGCTCGACCCGAGGCGGTCCTGATAAGACCAGTCGAGGGTTCGAGCTATGCGGAGGTCCTCAGGAACCTCAAACAAAAGGTGAAGCCGGACACCCTTGGTGTAAATATCAGGGGTGTCAGGCAGACCCGTAGGGGAGAGGTTCTTGTGGAGGTAGGGCCGACTGCGGATGGCAGATCAAACCTGTCCGCGGCCATTAAGGATGCCGTAGGGAGTAAGGGGAGCGTGCATGACCTCGTTCCCCGCATCGAGGTCGAGGTCCTGGACCTCGACTTAATCACAGATGCAGAGGATGTGGAGGCTGCTGTCCGAAAACACTTCGAAAGGGCAGCAGCTGGATAGTTAAGGGTGTCCATGACGAGGAAGGCCTTCAGAGGTAATCTTAGGGCCTACGTCGAAATGGAAGAGGATCTGGCGAAAAGACTCCTACGCACAGGACATCTCAAAGTGGGGTGGGTGTCCTGTCGTGTGCGGAGGAAGACAGAAAGTATAAGGTGTTACCGCTGCCTGGGCTTTGGCCATATGGCGGCGGGATGCGGGGGCCCAGACCGGACCCAGGCCTGCTGGAGGTGCGGCAAGGAGGGCCATAGGGCTGCGGCGTGTGAAAGTACGCCGCAGTGCTACCTCTGCGCCACCAAAGAAGAGAAACCCCGGACCGACCATCTGCCGGGGACAATGCGGTGCGCGTCGTTCAGGGAGGCCGCCTGTTCGAAGAAGCCGGATGAACGACGCAAGTAGCAGATCATACCCAACCAAGATGCCGAAGGCCGACGAGCCCGGGTTGTGGTACCACCACATCACTGAGGACGATGCGTGCATCTTGGTTGGGAGAGAAGTGCTGAGATGCCAAGCTGGCTGAAATAGATGGAAGTCGAAGCACGACTTAATGGCCTTACCCCCATGTTCCTGAAGTAATGCGAAAGCGGATTCCGGGAACATGGGTTGGCGGGAAGAGGAGGTGAGTTTAGTGGGTATTACCGTGTTTAGGTCGAGTCCCACACTCAGTGCGTAAATGCATTCTCACCTCCTCTACAAAAAAAAAAAAAAAAAGTAGTCAGTTTTTACCCTCCCTGCAGTGTCCCTCCCTACAGATTCACATACTTGAAATGTGACAGGACTGGTAAAAACATTTTTATAATATTGGCCTTGGACACTTTTTTTTTAAATATATGATGCAGTTCAATTTACTAAACTAACATCCTAGAGATAATAAATACTGACTAAAAGAATTGTGCTTATAATGTCTGTCCCTCGGTCCGTTAACAACGTCGAAGCCTCTATACTTTCAACGAATTTAATGTGATAATTCGTATTATACACGATTAAAATTATCAAAAATAGGTAGTTTTTATCAAATTTTAGAAACACATGACGTTTACAGAATCCCAAAATTGATTAAATCCTCGTGAGTCACCTGAGAACACGGGAAAACTATCTTTTAACCTGAATAACAACTCCGAAGCCTCCCCAAAAAAAGAGGTACATAAGTTCAAATTGTAAATCAAATTTGCAAATAATTATTTAAACAAATTTCCAATGAATTTAAAAAATCCAAAAAATTTCAAAAAAATTCTTTACTAAATAAGAAAAATGAAAACAAATTTTCGCACAAAAATTTAAAAAAAAATTAAAGCAAATTTTCAAACAAAAATTTCAAAAAAAATTGGGAGAAAAATTTTCAAAATTTTTTTGGAATGTGCAGACAACTTTTGTACGTTTAGAAAAAAGTTTGAATTATCTCGACCCGGCAAGCCTGCCAAACCCAGTTTTAAATCTTTATAATAATGTACTTTAGGTAGAAGAATAATTTAGACACAAATTAGAGGAAAAAATCAATAGTCTAGACCAAACAGCTTTCCCAGGTTATGAAGTACATCCTGGTACTTATATCTAAAAAAACTGATAACAATTTTTGCATAATTTAGAACTTCAGTTTACTCACATCTCGGAAACCAAAATTGAAATCTATTTGCAAATCACCCATATAAATCACAATTTTCGACATGGAAAAATCCTTGTCTGTTAGTTTTTAATTGTTGTTTGTTGTTCTTAAAACTAATTTTTTCTATCAATCAAAATACAAATTTTTTTTGAAACCCCAGTGGAAAAAAAATTACAAAAACCTACAACTAAAGATAAAGACAGAGATATTAGAACATGCAAACAATTACAATAAAAACTATAGGCCAGTAGAACTTGTTTGCAATATTGAAACGAATTTTGTACATTTTCGTACTTTGTTTCAAGCTGTGCACCTAGCCGGAAATTCCTGCACAGCAACTTCGGAGGATCCTGCACATGTTCCTTTACACGAATCTGCACACGAACCTGCACACTAGCGAACCCTCGCGGATTAGTTCCTGTGCAGGTTCATGCGCGTATAGGAACCAGAACAAGTTCCTGTATACGAATCCACATCTCAATTCACTACACAGGTTCCTTTGTAGGATCATGTACAGTTTCCTTCAACAAATTCCTGCACAGAAACCGTCAAGACTACCTGTATAGGTGCGTTTTCAGGTTCGTGTACAGGAACATATGCAACATTCTCCGAGGTTCCAGTACAGGAATTTTCAGCTCGGCATTGTTGAGTTTTATTGTAGTTTGAATATCAAACAATCAAATACCAGAATTTATAGCTATTTCATCAAACTATTCGATTTTTTTTAACTTTGATTGAAAACTTGTAAAGCTATTATCTCTATAAAATCAAACTACGAACCTACGAAACACTCACGTTAGATCGCTTTTTGACCTCTTCTCGGACTGTTTTTTGTAATGCTTTGTATTAATTAGTTTTTTACTTTTTGCCAGAAAATCTAAAATGAAGATCCAATTTGGCAAATCATACTTTGACTAACTGATATAGTAAAGTTACATTACCATTGGAAATTATGGTTATAAGTTTATCGCTTATAATCAAACTTACACTTTTCAGCTTATTCTTACCTGAATACCTTATAAAATGCATGAACTTTATTCTTCGTGAAAAAATAAGTTGCCTCAAAATGAGAGATGCTGCAATATAACTTGCCGCATTGCTGTCAGTTTTTCCTGAACTTTGTCATCTATCGAAAATACGAGATGCTCAAATGTGACATTTACCTTGAACTTTGAAATTGCTTGAAAATGAGAGATGCCGCAGTGTGGCTTGCCACAATGTGATGTGTGGCATTGTGCTTTGTTTTATTGCTGCATTGCTTTATTTTAGCCAGTTTCTCTTGAACTCTGCAATTGCTCGAAAATGAGAAATACCGCAATACCAATATGTTGTGGACATCAAATTTTTCCGTATGATAGATGTGGCAATATTCTTTACCGCAAATGTGACTTGCCGCGTTTTTGCCAATTTTGTGTGGACTTTAAATTTTTCCTAATGATAGATGCCGCAATGTGACTTGCAGAATATAAGAATCGCCACACATTTGACTTTCCGCAAATTTTACTCGCTACAAATGTGACTTTCCACAAATGTGACTTCAACCGTCACCTGTTACCTAATATCATGATAATATACTAACAAGAAATAATTAACGATTATATAAATATTAATTACTTTTCATCTCGATCTTCCCAAGATAGTATAAACATTTATCAATCAAAAGAAACTTGGACATTTACCCTGCAAAATTTGAAGAAGTCTTTGGAATGTGTCTACCAAGTTCCAAGTTTAACTGAAGATTAATGACTCTTGATTGAAAAATAGTTAAATTGTAACTAAATGTATCAGTGACTGATGCAAAAATTATACATAATGGAGAAATGTATGTATAATTTTGTCCATTATGTATAATTTTTTCCCAGAAGTTTATTTCTATTAAAGGTGCTTTCACTTCAGTTTAAAAGAAAACGAAGAAAAAGAAACGCTGTTTTAAATTGGAAACACAGTTTTATCCCTTGGCGCTGACTCAACTTCCGATATGATTGAAAAACCGTAGATAATACCAAGCAGTTACAAATTTTATGTTAGTAACTCGACTTTGTAAGGAAGGATAATAGTTATTTCTTCGTCTTAAATCTTTGAGCGCGTTTCGAGAATACGTTATTTAAAATATTGTTCTTCAGGAGGAAATAATTTTGACGATAAAGATCATATTCCTTTCGTTGTGAATTTTGTCAGTTCTCACAAAACTGTATGTCTTGGGTACGTAGTAAGGTGACCCGAAAGCTTCCAGACATATTTTTTGATCGCTCATCACTCTAATCTTGTTGCATGTGGTAAAAAATGCCTAATTTTCTTTTACTAGAAATAGATTTCAAACTTCAAACTGCAGTTCTTGGGTCTTAAACAGCCTCGAAAAGATTACAACTTTTAATTTATGTAAAGTCTTTTTTTTAAGTAAGTGTTAGACAGAAAAACCAAACATGATACGAGACGTTAGGAAAAAAAATTCACCTTCATTATACCGCAAATACTGACCTTAAACGTGAAATGAATAACTTACCTGATCAACTAACTTGGTATAATAAAATTCTATGAATATAATTCTAAAAATCAAAAGGAAATGACATTCACTGGTTTCATTTCTTAATATTCAACTATCTGCATATTAGTTAAACGTCTTTTATTAAATGAAGAAGCAACGCTGAATCACCTGATGGAAGTTCACTTCCCGGGTTTTCAGCGAATCTGAACCGACCAAGAGGAGTAAGACCGGGGCCAGGGGGTGGAGAGGGCCGACTGGAGTTTCGTCGCTGAGGTCGCTGTTTACAAAAAGGTGGAATGGACCGTAGGGTCCTTTCGTCCCTTTAAATCACCAGGGGCTGACTGCATTTATCCAGCGCTTTTACAAAAAGGTATGGATTTGGTCGTCCCTCCTCTGACGAAATTATTTAGGGCAAGTATAGCACTCAAACACGTGCCATCGGCATGGAAGGATGGCAGAGTGGCCTTCATACCCAAAACTGGAAGGGAGGGTTACACTGCTGCCAAACGTTTCCGACAAATAAGCATAAGATACATTAGGGATGCGGTGCTTTTGGCGTCCCCGCTTCATATAGGGCAGCAGGCTTTCCAGGCAGGCTGCTTGGTAGAAACTGCGCTTCATGTTGTTGTAGGAAAATTGGAGCAGCACTTGCAACAAAAGGGGTATGCTGTGTGTGCTTTCTTGGATATAGAGGGTGCCTTCAGCAATACTCCACAGGGGGTTTCCTGTCGCCCCTCCTGTGGTGCATTGTAGTGGACGGTCTCCTTCGAAGGCTAAATAAAGAAGGGTACTATACCCAAGGATATGCAAACGACTTTGTAATCCTAGTTAGTGGGGCTCATCTGGAAACGCTGATGGGTCTTATAAGGTCGGCGCTGCGAATCGTAAAGCTCTGGTGCGATAGCACCGGACTCTCGGTAAATCCGGAAAAGACCAACCTGGTCATTTTTAGAGGAATTATAAAGTTCCGAAAGCTGACGCTCCTGTATTCTGTGGTGGGAAGCTGAAGTTTTCAGACTCAGTTAAATATCTGGGAGTAATCCTAGATGGCAAGCTGAGCTGGACAGAGCACCTGGAGACCCAATGCTGGCCATTTGTCATGACTTTTTGTATGTGCAGGAGAGCCTTTGGGTCGACATGGGGGTTAGGGACTAAAATGCATGGCTCTACTCTGCTGTCTTGGAACCCAGGCTCCTACACGCGGCCGTGGTCTGGTGGCCTACAGCGGAATTTAAAACAATGCAGGATAGGCTGCAAAGATTACAAACGCTAGCATTTAGGGGTTTGACTGGAGCAATGAGGACTGCGCCCACAGCGGCGATAGGATTATTGCTCTGTGAGGAACCCCTACATGTTGCGATAACCGCCAGAGCGGCTCACGCGATGGGCCACCTAGCAAGAGCAAATAGATGGACTCCGGGGACTAAACACACTAGACTCCCGAGTGGTGATATCAGCACACTTCCAATTCTACAGATGAGGCTAGATAAAATAAGAAAACGCTTCAACTTTGCCAAAGCTTTCCACGTCTGTATCCCAAGTAGGGATCTGTGGAAAGAAAATGGCAACCCGCTCCTCCAGGGGGAAATCTGGTATACGGATGGCTCCAGGGGAGAGGAGTGTCGGGAGCAGGAATTTATGAGAGTAAGAGAGGGAAAGGAATAGCGATTACACTTGGGCGACATGCTACTGTCTTTCAAGCGGAGGTTCTGGCCGTCCTTCGCTGTGGAGGAAAACGCTGCTGGCAGACAGATCACAATCTGTTCGGATAGCCAAGCGACACTAACTGCAATAGGGAAACCAGACATAACACCAGAACTGGTTTAGGAATGCGAACAGGCATGAAACCAACTTGCAGGAAGAAACAAAGTGGCTCTCATATGGGTCCCTGGTCACACAGGGATCAAGGGCAACGAAAAGGCGGATCAGTTGGCAAAGTTCGACGCAGCGACCGAATTCATAGGAACGGAACCGGTACTGGGAATAGCGTCCTGCAGTGTATGGATGGCCATTAAAAACTGGATCTGAACAAAACGCAGGGAATACTGGGAACAAACCAGGGTTTGCCGCCAGGCGAAATCCATAATGGGGTATACCTATAGGATGGACAGTGCCATAGAAATGCTGAGTTTACCCAAGAAAGAGATAAGGACAGTGGTACGGACCCTGACAGGGCACAATCACTTGAATTATCATATGCACAAAATGGGGTATAGCCCCACGACGGGGTGCAGGAGGTGCGACAGGGATGACGAAACATCCCTGCATGTATTATGCCAGTGCCCGGCATTAGCTAGGCTCAGGAAACAGACCCCCGAGGTCCATTTTATGGGAACAGAGAAAATCGAAACGCGATCGGTGTTCGATATACTGGGCTTCGTCAAGAGGTCTGGGGTCGGCTGCTGAGAGTGAATAAATAAGGGTGTGGCACAATAGGCTTTATAGCTTGAGCGCCAGGGGAGTTCTCCATGGGCTTCCCGCCCGTATTAAAACTAAACTAACTAACTACTGGTTCATCGAATTAAAGTGGAAAATCAGTGGCTCAATAGCGATAATTCAAAGCACTGATTCAACCAATCACAATTTCACTGGTTCAGTTTAAGAGAGCACGTATAGTTATGATCGAACTTCGCCCGCCCGCGACGGGTTCGCTTGATCAATCAATAATAGAGTCTTAGAGAGAATAGAATATTAGAGTATTTAGAGTATTTAGAGTATTTATTTAGTATTAGTATTAGAGAATAGTATTAATAGAGTATTAGAGCTTTTTCTGACATGAGTAAATTTTATGGAAAATATCGTGTAAAAGAATATTATTGAACTGTTCGTTATATATGAATGTGTGCATTAGAATATAAGAAATATGTGAATTAGAGCTTTTTCTGAGTGAATTTTATGGAAAATATTGTATAAGCGAATATTATTGAACTGTTCGTTATATGTGAATTTTCGTTTGAATTTTACAGCCTGTAATATAAATAATGCAATGCAATTATTTATTTAAAGTCTTAAAGATCTCTAAATTCAATATTCACTATTATATTTTGTTTTTTTACAGTATAAGTTAAATTTTATGAAAATCAACAGCTCATTATCCCTCAAATCAAATTTTTTCATTAAAAATAGCGGGAACTAGAAAAGGGACTATTTTTATCAAAATTTTGATACAAACAACCGGATTTTTTCAGTACACATAGATACTGCCTATTCAATTATTTGTTAGTGTGATATGAGTTTTAGCCACCTATACTTTGAATGCGGTTTAAAGTCAAGGTTGTGTATACAAAACCGGTACCGGTAAAGAACAATGGTCGGTAACGGTGAAAAAAAATTGCCGGTATCGCATTTTTTTCACCGGTTTTTTGAGAAGCATATTTTAAGTGTGGAGTCCAGACTGATGGTGCTAGAAGTCTAGGCAAATTACCGATTCTTCGTTTAAATTACAAGAATAGTTTACGAAAAATATAAACGATCCTGTTCCAAATCAGAATCATAAATCTTCCCGAAAATTCCATGTTCCAACAGGTGAAGGAATTCATACATTTTCAGTTGAAAATAGTACAATAAAGACATCAACTCTTTTTAACTTCATTGGCTTTCTTGTGAATTATGAGTATTTGTACGCTATTGACCCAGTAAAAAGAAACTAATTGGGACGAATTGAGAAGAATTCGCCAGGAGTTCCTGTGAGTCGTGTTTTGCGAAAATCTCGAATTGGAGATGGTGGTGAATTCATGCAAATTCGTTGAAAGTAATAAAGTCTTCAAATATCCTATTCGTCCGAATTCAGCGAAAAATTTTTAGGGGATCTAATTCATTTGAATGCGTCAACACGAATTATTTTCAGTGTCTGCGCGAATACAGTTAAAGACTGGCCTATTCAATCGAATTCGTAGGTTCTAACCAACGCGCTCGGCATAAAGGATCCGTTGTAAATAAATATCAATAGGTCTCGTAGCTCAGTGGTCGCCATCTGGACTTCAGACACTCGAAATCGCTGGATCGAGTCTCAAGGCAAGCTTTTTTTATTTTATTTTTTTCGAAATGACCTCGACCACATATTAAGGCGAATTTACATGCATTCAATTCGCTCTGGGCCAGTTCGTTTCAACGAATCAAAAAGCAGAATTCGGGCGAATTTAAACATGTTAATTCATCGCAATACTCCCGAATTAGTTTTTTTTACTGGGGAAGTAATAATGGATCTGCAAGAATGATACAATCGTAGTATAGAAGAATGATACAATATAAGTATAATTTACCACATCAGTTACTGGAGCAGTGTTACCAAATTGTTCATCTTCAGCCTCTCGGATTAGGTGTAAAAGTGAACCTTGGAGAACCTAAGCCTTACATAGCTAACAGAAAATCTTATTCGACTGAAGAAGTCAATCGTAAGAAACATTTTATAATTGCAGAATTTCTAGAGGTTTCCAAACTTTTTCGCCACCCTGTATAAAACAACATAATAAAGCTTAACACAAAAAGCTACAATACTACATGTCCTCTTTTTGACAATTTTAAACCAATACTAGTTTCAGGCTCAGTAAGTACTGAATATTTTTTCTATGTAAATCAATTTTCTCCAGAAATGTATCCTCTGAAATGTTAAATCTTCCAAAATTTCTGCATTTTTTTATTTGTCGTTTATATGTAATTTTTTAAAAGAAGAGAAAAAATGTTCAGTTTTTGTCATGCAACAATATTTAAGTGAAAACTTTATTCGCTTTGATGAAATAAATTTATTAAACTATATATGTATAAAAACCTTCTATGACCTATGAACAATAAACGATATACAATAAATAATAACAAGCAGTAATACATAAAATGAATAACCAATAAACAGTGTAACAAAGCATAGGCGAAATACAAAATCTACTCTTCTATCTGTTTCATGAAGCGCTCAGTCATCTTTAGACATTTAGTGCAATACCTTCAAGTTTAATTTTTGAAACATTAGAAGATCTTTTTCCAATTTCAAAAAACTTGATTCTCTAAATTAAAAGAATGCGAAAATATTCACCGATTTAAAACAAATTTAACTTTCTTCGGAGGTCAAACTACACATTTTTTTCTCTTAGCTCAAACGATTCGATTAATTTCAGCATTTTCACTCCAAATAGGGCAAGCCTATTTTTATATTCATCAATAATCAATAAAGAATGGAAAACAAGAAGTCTCGAATCGAGTTGCTCACAATTCACACTTCCCTTTTTTTTGTATGCCTATGTATTTAATCTTGAAACTTTTCTAGAGACATCTATTTTTTATGCATACAAACACAAAAAATAATAAAACATATAAGGAAATCATTTTGTTTAATGTTTATTATTAAAAAATTAAGTACAAAATATCTTAATTTGTGCGCGAGAATCCTTTTCTGGATCACTGCCGTGACACTTATGTGTTTATATGAACCAATTTGGTAAAGAACTTGGGAAGAATTTTTTTTTGAAGAAACTTCGGAAATTGGTGGAATTGTTGTATTCCTTCTGCTTTATTAAAAAAAATTCACTATGTATACATTGGGGAACGGTTTTTACATTTTTTGAATTTTTATAAAAATACTATTAATAAGATTTGAACTATACAGTGTAATTTTATACATCCTGAAGAAATGAACGAATTTTATAAAAAACGTTCATCCTGGTCTTTGTATTTGATGTATAGAATTTCAAGATTGTTCTGGATGTCCAGGATATTGCGGTCGTTCAGGTAGGCTGGTACGTATAATTTGTCCTGAATGTCCCGGTTGCCCAAAAGACCCAGCATGCCCAAATTTTTGAGTACGTATAAAACGTTCTAAATCTTCTAAAATACGCATATGATAACCAGGATGTCTCCTTGGTATAGGTTCGAGGATACGCGGATACACGTTATTGCTGACAACTACAGGAAAACTAGGTGGTTGAATTTCTACGTCAAAACCTCCCAGAGGATTGTTTTGAATTCTTGGAGGAGTAAGCCGTTCATCGAGTACTGAGCAACATAAGTCTGAAACAAAAATTCAAATTTATGAATTTACAAGTGTAAAAAGGTTGTAAGGACAAATTAGGAAGGTGCATATCAACCTTTATTATCATTTTGATTTGATTTTTTCGATATATGATAAGTTTGATATATTTTTTTCAATCGTGCGAGGAAGAATAAATGCTTTTCACGTCAATGAAAAACATGCTTATTCAAATTATTAATTATATTGAAACAAAATTATGAATAATTTATTTTTCATATGATGAAGTTTCAGTTGAACAAGATGCTAACATAATTAGCTTGCCACAAAGCATCCGAAACTCTAATCTGTCTGATTATTATTTCTTGCGTAAGTTTTCTTTTTCACAATATTCCTCGGCAATTTTGTGTTCAAATAGCTTTAATTTATTCACTTATTCTCAATTAAACTCACCAATTAAATTACTGAACACCAGACCGGTAAAAAGCAAACCAGCAATGAATTTCATTATCTTTAAATACAAAAATCCACTTTTTCTAAAAATTTTCAAATGGAGCAACTAATTTTTGGAAGTCCTCCGACCAGTATTTATACCGACCAGCACCTCATTATTTACCACTAAATATTAAAGATATTGAGAGAACCGAATGAAAGAAGGCAAACGGTTTACTTTAAAACTTATGCACGCCATAAATTTGGTTCATTTGCATAGAATACACTGCGATGAGACGATTTCGCAATATTTCTAGAACGTATAAGCTCGAAAATTTATTATATTTGCTGATACACATAGTCAGTGACAAACACAATTTTCCTTTTTAATTGGAACAGGCGCCAGACATTATGCAAATTTGAATAATCTGTAAATATAGCTATATTAGGATGCTTTTTATAATCTATGCACATTGTTTCTCTTCATGAGGCGAATTATTAAAAGTTTAAATTGGAAGAAACATGAGAGCAAAGTGCATTTGAAAATACGAGATCATTAAAGCTGTTCTTGAAGAAATGCAAGTTTTGTTACGTAGTAGATTTTACTAAGTATAGTAACATTTACGGTGATACTCAAAGGTCGTGTAAGAATTGCGCGCGCTTGACTATTACTACTCTGCTCTAGCAACTGCTACGAGGGTTGTTGTATACGCATCGTCGCAAGTTTTACTGCGATGTAAACATATGGCTCAGAGTGATCCCAAAAAGGCTTCACGTTTTTTCTAAAATGTCTCTCCTCCAAATTATTATTTTTTTTGTTAAAATGTCCCATGAATTTCAGCAGAATGAAATAAATAAATAAATATATATATATATAGACATAAATATATATATGTATATG
>CAKNXH010062599.1:285760-315420 GCA_932178445.1 Andricus quercusramuli
TATATATATATATATATGTATATGTATGTATATATATATATGTATATATATTTATTTATTTATTTAGGGGTCTCTAAAGCCCATTTTAGAAAAAAATGCTTATTTTATTTTAACAGGGTCGTTGCAAACAAAAAACCTAATTTGTTTTTCAAGTTTACCTGAAAATATGAAAATAGATAATCACTTTGCCTCCTTGGAAATGAATTTTTCTGGAGTCTCCATTTTTTTATTTCTTTCTGAAATCTGTACATTTTTACATTCTCATTCTAATGAGAAGGTATTGGTTTTATGTAAAATTTGACTTGGTCGGTTTTCATCAAATTTCCACGTTTTGAGACCCCCTGATATAGAAAAAAAGGTTTTTAGCAAGGTGTCTGTCTGTAGTCTGTCTGTCTGGCTGGCTGTCTGTCTGTCTGTAGGCACGATAACTTTCGAAAAAATAATCAGATTGGGTTGTGCTTTGGCAAACTTTTTTAGGGCCTAAAAAGAAAGAACAAGTTCGTTAACCAACTATTTTGGATGAAAATTCAAAAAGTGAGCACATTTTGAAAATTTTTGAGACCATTTTTTTTCAAAATTCAAAAATTCTATGTACGGCTATCCATAGTACTCCAAAATTCGAAACAATTTATCCTAATGACTTTTCCAGATAAAAAGAAAATTACCGGAGTTATAGCATTTTCAAAATTACGAAAAACAAACGTAAATGAACATTTTATGCCGAAAAACGCACGATATGAAAAAAGTCAAGAGAAGGAAAATGTTTCTTTTTGAACACCCTACAATATTTTCGTGAAAATTTTTTGAATTTTTTGATAAATCAAAAATCCAAATTTTGATCACAAAAAAATAATGAAAAATCAATAATTTCATTTTGTTGTCAAACTATGCAAGATACGACCAAAGGTGAATGGAAAAAAATTATGCACCCAAAAATGATCTCCAAATTTGTCATTATTCACTTTTTGATATGATGCGTAGTTTTTATTTTATTCGTCAAAGATAGCATTGGAAATAGTAAAATTAAATTTTTAGATGAATAACACAAGCTAAGAGAAAAATGACGGAGACAAAATTTGTTCATCCAAAGAAGAGGTACAAATTTGTTATGAATCGTGTTCTAATAGGATGCGTAGTTTTTGTTTTATTCGTGACTTTTTCATTTCTATCATACGGTGCACAGAACCGAGCGTGGAACGCAAGGTTCAAATGATTTCCAAATCACATCTCGAGCGCGAAGCGCGAGTGTCTGGATGAGAATGTGTTCCTTAAGGTCGATAGAACCTTGAGTAAATAAATTTCCATTTCATTCTAAAATAAAAACAAATTTAACAATCACTTCCCATGTAGAGGTTTTGATAATTTTATAATATTTGCAAATAAACTTTTTCTTTCCATCAAAGTCGAACACGAAGTTCAAAAATCTAGAGAAATCGAGCGTAAAGCGCGAGATGAATATATGATCGAGCGCGAAGCGCGAGATCCAACAGTCGCGCGCCCTAGGCGCGCTCAAACTTGCGAGCCGCGCGCGAAGCGCGCGATGAGAATGTGCCCGCGAGGCGGGCAGATTTTTAAATATGCAAATACATTCATTGCTTGGTAGAATCACTGCACCAAGAAATAGATTAACTGTTTCGCCTTTTTTCTTCTACATTCAGAAATAAGCCAATAAGGCTACTGAAATCCACCTTTGCTTATGTTTTCTACTTGGTAGAAGTGATTCAATAACTGAAGATCCTTGTAATTTAAAAAATATTACTAATTTTTTTTCAATTTTTCCCGAAATAAAGTTTTAAAACCACATTTTCTTTCAAAAATGTATAGAGTAGGTTATTTCTTATTGGAAAACGCCATTCTACCTACCTACCATTCAACCCTATTGCCATTCTTAATTGATTCTTTTATTTTCAATACATTCTGGTATTCATTTTCAGTTAAATACATCACTTATATATTTGATAGAATGAAAAAATAGTGTTGGTGTATCTCAAGCCCAATTATGCGAAAAATTGCTCATTTTATTTTTATTTACACTGTTAGTGGTGTTATCTACTTTTACGTACATGCATTTCAGTATTGTGTATGCAAAAGTAAGATAATCAATCACAGTGTCAAAAAAAAGCAATTTTCTGCAAAAATGGACTTGAGAGAACACTAAATTTTTTTTTTCTTCATTTTGATAATAATTGGGGTAATGTGTCTTACTAATAATTAAACACAATAGAGTCTTTGGTGATATTAAAGAAATTAGGAGGTTTTTTTATTCATAATAAGACGCAGTTGAAAAAATATACTTGTTGGAAACAAAAATTTAATCAATGTTTGAATTTTTTAAAAACAAATATTCAAACTCAATTTTCGAAAAAAATCTACTTTTCATTTTCAAAAAAAAAAAATGTTTGAAGATAGTTTACGACGTGCTCTAAAAACCCGGTAAATATGAAAATAGAATCTCCCTTAGTATTTGAGAAATAATTAAAAATGCACTGGACATTTTTTTTCAATTTTCATTTGTTCGAAAAGGAATCAAACATTATTTTTTAAATATAACCCACCGCAGAAGCCTGTTTTATAGGATCCCAAGGAATCCCAGAAGTGAAAAAATTGGGTTTTGCGAGTTTTGGCGCTGATAAGTTATAATGCATGAAATACTAAATTCTCATAATAATTAGACGTTTGTTTACATTATCTAAACGATTCATTATAGTTTTTTAGGAATTTTCACTTAAAATATAGTTCGGAAGTTGCGGTTTTACAACTGCAGTGAAGAAATAATTAATTCAAGTTGACAAAAATATTTCTTTGAACAATTTAGTATTATTTTTAATATTATTACTTTCAATAATGCTAGAAAGTTGTGGTTTTTTCTGAAATATTCAACATTTGTTCCACTTTTAAATTAGTGTGAGGTAGTAATAAATGAAATGTAACAAATCTAATGTTTTTCAACAAATTTTTATTGTTTAACACTATCTTATTCAACAGCAATGTTAGATAGTTGCGGTGTTCTTCTGATATTTTCAACTTATAGTGCACTTTGTACTTAAAGTGAGGTAATAATTGATCCAAATGTGAAAAGTGAACAAAAATTAAAAAATTTCAGAAAAACCCGCAAATAACTCTAGCATTAATAAAGAAGATATTTATAAACAATAGTAATTCGTTTGAATAATTGTGTTTGTTAAATTTAATTTGTTATTGGTTCACTCGAACTGAACAGTTGATAATAAGTTGAATAATTCAGAAAAAAACCACGACTTCATAACTCTATACTAAGAGAAAATGGCTAAAAAAACAATAATAAATTGTTTAAATAATGTAAGCATATAATCATCAATGGAAAGTAGTTTTTGAATTATTTTTTGAAAAAAAAAACACAAAAAAATCATAATTTGTTTGTGAAAAAAGGTTTTTCTAACTGTCATGGCGATCGGATACGGACGTGTAAATTTGCCGCTCTTCAGTTTTTTGTGTCCGTATAAGATTTAAAGTGTTTAATTACATGAAAATTTGTATTTCGTGAAAGTTCCGGTGGTTTGTTCTATAGAGCATCGTGACTTTGTTTCAACTTGCTTGATTGTTTCTTGTTTTTGCACTTTTCTTTATACGTAACTGAAACGGTTTTCTTTCCTGCAGAACTATGGGTGCGTGTTCGGAGTGTGGAATAGTTATATCTCGAGGGGGATCAGAAGTTCTCGCTTGTGTTAAGTGTGGCATTCTAGTGCATTTGGCCTGTGCTAATTTCGGAATCTCGGAAATATCTTTGGAAAACCTTGAAAAGGGCCAAATTGACTATATCTGCAAGTTATGTACTCCATTGTCCACTAGTGCCAACTCTGCGGCAGTGTCTGGCAATTCCGGTGCGAACCCTGGGACCAGTACTCTGCCGGATGTTGATGGTACATGTATTGTACTCCCCAGTCTCTCCTCCGTTGCTGCACTTAAATATGCAGGTACACTACCCTCTGGCCTCGCTGAACTCTTGCGCAAAGTGGTCTCTGACAGCCTAAGCGAAGCGCTTGCGCAGTCACGTGAGATTTTGGCAAGATTCAGCGAATTTGAAACACGCCAACTAGAATCTAATGACAAACTTAATTCCACTCTTTCGGAAATTAAGAATGAACTTTTAAACAACTTAAGGCGTATCGACTCGTTGGAATCCGGCTCCAAAATCCAAATTGAGGCAATTGAACTTGTCAAGAAGGAATCTAAAGATTTGAAAGCCAAAGTGGTGACTCTTGAGCACGCGCTCAATGTCAACGAGCAAGCGGCTCTGAATACGACGCTGGAAATTCATGGTCTCCCCAGGAAGTATAATGAAGATCTTATGGCCTCGATGGAATCTGTCGCTAGGGCTCTAGATGTGAATATTCGTTAGGATGACGTTGTTAAACTATATCGAATTATAAAAGCACCTTCTTTGAGTAATTCCTCCACCCCCCGATCATTGTAGCCAAATTTGGCAGACAAGATCTACGGGATGAACTTATTGCAAGACGTAAGGTTAAGAGAGACTTCTCTACTGTGAATATGGGATGGACTGACAACGAAAAGCGTTTCATTTACCTTTGAGAGGCATTAACACCACTGAATAGAAGAATTTATGCCATTGCTCTCGGTCTTCGTAGAGAAAAAAAATCAAATAGTTGTGGATTGCCGGCGGAAAAATTTTCTGTCGTAAGGAGGATAGCTCGCCACGTATACATCTGTCGAACATCCAATCTATTGAAGGACTACAATAGCAACTACCCTCTCAGTCCATTATGTATTTGAACATTTTTTCTAGTCGATTATGCTATCGTTTATGCTACTTCTACATAGGTAAATATCTGTCATATTTTATATGTTGCTACATGCTGGCCATTCTGGACACTGTGCCTTCTGAAGTTGAACATCAACAATTTTGTATTTTTTACCGCGCTAATTCAGCCTTACACTGCCTCTACAAATTTACCTTTCTCATATTATTTATATACATCACGAGCTTTATAATGCTTATTGCTTTTCTAACTTTTAATTCTTTATGTGCCTTATTCCCTGTTTTCAAATGTAATCAAGTGAACTGGATTTTGTTGGTTATTACTCTCTGTTACTTTAGTTTCACGGTAAGGTATTTTCAACTCATTTACGTATTTCATACGCTTCTATATTTACCTATACTTGAACTTTATCTATAACTCTCATAAAGGAAACTTTAAATATTTGTCACGTTAACGCTCAGTCTTTACCTGCACATTACCTTGAATTTAAACATAACTTTATGTCCTGTTCTTATCATATCATCGCCGTATCCGAGACCTGGCTCACGCCAAACATTTCTTCGAGCCTCGTAGCACTTGATCATTACACACTTTTCCGCAGAGATAGAGATGAGAGAAGAGGGGGTGGGGTCGGTCTCTGTATTCATGACAGCTTTAAGGGTATACAGGTGGGAGTGGGTCCTCTTGCCAATTACCCTACTGCTGAGTACCTTTTTATCAAGGTATCGTCGCCTCAGGACAGTGTGTTGGTGGGTGTAACTTACGAACCTCCTAAGGCCTCCTACGATAGGGAACCCCAGGCGGAAATATTATATATAGTTTATATATAGTGTGAAGTTTTATATATAATATTCAATTGTTTTATATAAAAAATGTATAAAACAAATGAATATTATATATAATACTTCATACTATATATAAACTATTTATAATATTTCCGCTTGGGACTTGAGTCTGACATTTTTGACCTTGTACCCAATTATAATAACATTGTACTCACCGGTGACCTAAATACAAATCTTAATGCTACCAACAATTTAACTCACTATTTAAAATCAGTAGTGTTCTCAGCCGGATTATCTATAGTTCCCCATGATACCATCCACCACACTGATCATTCTAGTACATGGATTAACTTGATGAATGTTGACGATTTATAGACAAGGTGATTTCTTCTACTCAACACTCAATCTCATTCCTCTCAAAACATGGTCTTATCAGCATCCAATACCAATTCTCCCTTAATCCCTCCTCTAGTGTGACTTCTCTGTCCATACGTAGTCTTAAAAATATAAATGAAACTGAATTTCTTGAGCACCTCTCTACTTATGACTGGAATAGCATTTTAACTTTCAAACGCGTTTTTCTCGAAACTACATTTCATAAACTGGCGACCATGATTTCTCAAAAACGGTTCAATCGATTGCTTTTAAATTTCAATGGTACATTCGCCACACGTACGGCTATAGCCGGAAATAGGATTTTTAAAGAATATTGAACCGTTTTTTTAAATACAAAAATAGTCGCAAAAACTCATGAAATTTTGGATCCTAATGTTTGGAAGCATATAAAAAATTGAATTTTCAAGATTAACAAAAAATCCTAGTTCCGGTGATAGCCATCCGCCTATAGATTAACATCCAATTTTGTTTTTTGATTTCGGATAAGCCACTCTGACAGAATCATGGTCGCCGCCTACCTACCTTTTTTTGATATGGTTGCCATTCGCTCAATGAAACTCGCGGTCAAGATCATATTTTTGCATATAAAAATTCTACTACTAAAGACCACTACTAAAGACTGAATAAATATATAGTCAAAATTTTGAAGCTCTGTGTTTTTAATTTCGCTACAAAATTTTTCGAAAAAACCTTTAAAAAAAGCTCTCACACGGGATGACCCCCTTAAGAATTTGATTGAGTAGGCCAGTTTTTAACTATATGCGTGCTGGCGAATTCTGGCGAATTGGAGCTTGACTTAAAATCTAACGGATTGAAATGAATTGGCCGAAACTGAAATTAATTCGTGTTGACACTTTCAAATGAATAAGGTCCCCTTAAAAATTTTTGTTGAATTAAGACGAATAGGATATTTCAAGACTATATTACTCCTCACGAACTTACACACATAAAAAGCAAGAAAATTGTCATCATGATTACTGGGACTAAGGTCACGATTACTGGGATGTTCACCTTAACTGCATAAATCGAAAAATGCAAAAATTAGTTCAATTAAAAAAAAAACTAAAACGTAAAGTCTGAAATACCTTTAAAAAAAAGTCAGAAACTTCGGAGAAATCTTACTATTTTAGAATTTGTGCACATTTTTAAAAACATGAAAATGTGTTAACTGTATTGAATAGAAATTTCACAGGAAAAGACAACAAAGTATGAATCTGACGCTAATTTCAGGGTAACATTTCCCTGCAACAAAAATTAGTATTGGTAGTGTGAATGGTACCAATACACTAGGCATCAATTCCCTTGAACTTTGGGTACGAAACGTCACCTGCTGTCAATTGTTTTCACAGTTTTGCGGTAAGCACAAAAGGCGATAGTTTCGTATCCCAACTCCGAGCGAGATGAAACACCATCTTGAAATTAGGTGCAACAAAATTTATCCCAGAGTGTTTACTGTGTCAATTAAAAGACTTCAATGTCAGAATTATTGAACTATATATATTATTTTAATAGTTTCTTTGAAGAAAAATTGTTGAGCTACCAAGCACAAAATACGTATTCTCATTAGGGTGACCAGAAAAAAACACTTTTGATTCTCTTAGGAGTGAAAGGCAAATAACGGTAGTTTATGCGATTGTAGAAGCCAGATTTTAAAAAAAATTTTAAACAATATTTAGAGGTGGCCCATCGTCTTTGAAGTTCTTATGTAATTAACATGGGTAAACTCAACTTTTTTTTTCATTCAAGATTTTAACCACGAAGTTATTCACTTTTTAATTTTAACTTTTTATATATTGTTCTTGAGGTTCTCAGAATGCACATAAAAATATTTTGTCAATTAAAAATTCATAAAAAGCATTAATTACACCGGCACACAAAAAAACACTTTTCTGTTCTACAGATGCGACACATATATTCCCATGTATTCTGACCCGCTGAGCACAAATCCGTGGTCCGTTTGACCCCAGCACATCTGGGTCAAGGGCATTTGAAGGTCAAACGGACAGAAAAGTCATTTGGATGAAGATAACTACCATAATTTATGTTTTTTGGGTCGCTGAATCCGAATCCGGGGTCCATTTGAACTCAGCGAGTCGAAGTCAAGGTCATTTCAAGGTCGATTTCGTTTATTTCTCTAAAAACAAATTTCTGACTGCAGATTATGAAAGAACGGAAGATTTTACGTCCAAATATGTATGTTTTTATATTTTTATGACGACCTCTAAGGTCACGTTAAGGTCATTTCATTTAAATATATAGATGATCTATATGGGTAAATGGTAAATGGGCTACATTGGACTAGACTACCATACTAATATGTTGTGGGGGTCGCTTAGTCTGAATCCGAGGCCCATTTGACCCCAGGGCGCCAAGGTCAAGGGCAGATCAAGGTCATATCAAAGTTAGATCTGAAGAAAAATGTGTCACTGTTCCAAAATTTGACTTTTACATGTTTTAAGGGTAGCTGAATTCGAATCTGAATCTCCTTTAACTGAAACTCCTTTTCTAATCCTGTCATTGTCTTGATCAAATTTTCGTCGTAAAACATTTTACGGATCTGAGGTCCATCAAATACTCCTTCTTTCAATTTATCATCACTTAATTGAGGAAATTCATTTGTCAAGTACTGAAAACATGTTCCTTCTTTATTCAAAACTTTGACGAATTGTTTCATAAGTCCAAGTTTAATGTGCAGAGGCGGGAGCAATACTCTTGATGGATCAATTAAAGGTTGTTGAAGTACATTATGATTTCCAGGTTCAAGTTGTTCTCTTATTGGCCAAACCTTCTTCTTGTAATGATTCGTGCGATCCCTGCTATCCCACAAACACAAAAAGCAGGGATACTTTGTATATCCTGATTGTTGACCAAGGAGAATGGTTATGATTTTCAAATCACCACAAACTTGCCACTTATGTTTGTCATATTCAATTTTCTCCAATACATATTGGACGTTTTCGTAACTCTGTTAATTTTGTTCATCTTTATTGAAGTACTGACGGAACTTCTTTTCTCGATTCCTGTAGAAAGATGACTTCGTCCCCTATTCTACCATTCCACGGCTCTTTAACTCAGCTGCCATATATTCAGAAGCATCTTTAGGAAGACCCATGCTCCTGATGAAATCGTTTAAACTATCTTGGTTGAATAGTCTTATAGATTCATTTTTTTTGCTTTCTCCGCAATTTCGGCACATATTCTTCATTTTCATGGTCTTCGTATGAGCAATCATCAGATTCTTCTTCACCGTCTAACATAACCTCTCTATCTGTCTCTTTATTTGTCGAAGCTTCATTTATCATTGAGCTCGTATCCATATTTTCGATAGCAGACTCTTGATTAGACTTTGCAGTTATGACAGAAGACACTATTGCGTAAGATATTCTTGATTTGTTTTTAACGTTGAATCCTTTAACTTTTGTGTTACAAAAATAACAGTCTTTTTCTGATTGAGGTATTGACCATATTACCGGTGAGGAGTATTTTAACATTTTATTGTTTTTCACTTTATTCCAACGTAAGAGCATAGTGTAACAAGCACTGCAAATGCTATCTGGAGCAAATGTTTCATTTTGAAGGGAATTTTCTCTTTTATAACATTGACGATATATGTCTCTACATTGCTCATTCATTGACCTACGGCAAGTGATGACTTCATACTTTCCACAAACATAGCAAAAAACATTTTTATCGCTGTTGCAGTCATGGCTGGTAAAAACATGATTACTTGTTGTAGCTTTATATTCTTTATCAGTTGAATCGCCAACCAATAAAGGGTGGCGGTAGCTGGATGACGACAATTGCGGGCCCGTTTCCTCACCCTGACCAATCGCCAATACTGGGTGGAGCACAGAAAAAACTTCGGGTAAATGGTGTTGCAGGTAACTTCGTACAGAAACTGTCTTTTGTTCTCATAAAATTGTCACCACCGTCTTTGAAATTTGAAGCCACTAGCTTTGCTCGCTCAAGTGAAGTTAGCTGATCGTTGGTGTAACAGGCAAATCGGATAAGGGCGGCTTCATAAAAGCTCACTTGCCGAATCATTAGAGCTGTCAAAAGTTCCTTACAAGCGTGGGTAAAAGCAGAAAAATATCGAGACGCCAGGGAAAGTTTACCCACATGTAGAAGTCAAATTTTGGATCGGTAACACATTTTTCTACCGATTTAACTTTGATATGACCTTGATATGACCTTCACCTTGGCACCGTGGGGTCAAGCGGGCCTCGGATTCAGACTTAGCGACCCCCACAATATATTAGTATGGTAGTCTAGTCCCATGTAGCCCATTTACCATTTACCCATATGAATCATCTATATATTTAAATAAAATGACCTTAACAGGTCATCACAAAAAAATAATAACATACATATCTGGACGTAAAATCTTCCGTTCTTTCAGAATTTGCAGTCAGAAATTTGTTTTTAGTGGAATGAACGAAATTGACCTTGAAATGACCTTAACCTTGACTCGCTGAGTCCAAATGGACCCCGGATTCGGATTCAGCGACCCAAAAAACATGAATTGTGGTAGTTATCTTCATCCAAATGACTTTTCTGTCCGTTTGACCTTCAAATGCCCTTGACCCAGATGTGCTGGGGTCAAACGGACCACGGATTCGTGCTTAGCGGGTCAGAATACATGGGAATATATGTGTCGCATCTGTAGAACAGAACAGTGTTTTTTTTGTGTGCCGGTGTTACGGTTGCTTGAAAAGTGCAATTTTCACTGTTTTCTACTGTTTTCAAATACGAATAACGGCTCTTATATTATATACCTTATATTGAAATTTTAAGAATATTTTCCTCGAAGATTGAAGATCACATTTTCTGAAAAAGTACATTAGGAAAAGTATAAATAAGCGTGCAATAATGAAAACAAATCTGAGTAAATTTTTGAAGTTCGACAGGTCTACGACTTAAGCGGTGTAATTTTCGGGGCGGAGCGCTCATCAGCTCAGCCATCAAGGTCGATCACAGTGGGTCTTGACACCATAAATTCATAAAGCAGACCCATTCTCAGCAAGTTTTTTTAGTCATATTTCCCCTTTTCAGAAAAGTGGATAATAATAATTCAGGGGACTCTAACTAATCCTGTTATAAAGTTACATCGATGAAAAGAGCTGGGGTTGCACTTTTACGATCGACTCTTCACTTACCGAAATTGTCAGCTTTTGCAATGACAACTTTCAAAGACGATGGGCCACGTCTAAATATTGTTTAAAATTATAGAAAAAAATATCTGGCTTCTACAATTACATAAACTACCATTATTTGCCCTTCACTCCTGAGAAAACCAAAAGTGTTTTTTTCTGGTCACCCTAATTCTCATTCAAGAAGCATAATTATATTCTGAAATATCGTAACTCAGGGTGGCCGTTCATCCGGGAAATCAGGAGATGATCGGAGTTTTTTAAGAGCGGGAAATGAGAGTGAATTTATTTTTTGACCGGTATTTTTACAAGCTTTTTAAAGAAAAATCTGTCCAATCACTTGAAATATCACAAATTTCATGTCACAAGATATATATTGCAATTCAAAATGAGTTTCATTTTAAACACAATTATTGCCCTTATGTTCTTCTTGAGAGAAACTTCAAGGCCATGGGCGATGGATAAATATTAACAGATTTGGATCTAATTCGGAGGACATCCTATGTTTGGGCGGTCACGCCAGAATCGCGATTGGATTCGAACGTTTTCCAAAAAAGTGAAGTAAGAACGACCCTACTCTCCAATGGTCCCTTGAAGCATCTCATGATTTTTTGCAGGTGGGAAGTGTTTTCCCGTAGAGACTTTCTGTGGAAGACCTTTTCCCGGGAAGACATGTCCAATGGTGCTTCAAAGCATCTTGTGTTTTCTTGAAGGAAGGCTGGGATTTTCCGGAAATTCTTGTCCCGGGAAGACCTGTCTAATAGTTTCGAAGGGTAGTCCAATAATGCATTAACTCGAATCTTTGCAGAAGAGATGTCTGGGAAAGTGTTGCCCTTTGGGAAGAGATGTACAGTGAAGTCTGGTCATCAGGATGATATTTCCCAGCTTTCCATTAAAAGATGGACCTTAACTTTTGTTCATCGTAAGAGATTTCCCAAGATGGAATTATCTTTGCGATGTGATGTCTTGAAAATACATTTTCTGAAGAGACTTTTCATGGATTCACGATACCCAAAAGTCTGCCTTGCGTACTGTGCACGCAGCTTATCGCCATGCAAGTTATTGTGTTGTCATTGAAAATTTCTAAAGGTCTGAATGTTGTCATGGTTTTCATCTCTTTTAAATGCAACTTTGAATTTTCAACGTTTCTTCTTTTCATCCTCCCTGTACTAAAAGTATGCATATGCGTGCATATTTGCATTCTTAAATCAAATTAATTTGTACGTATTCTTTGATTAACTGTAAGAACAACCATTTTTCAATATTTACTTGAAACCTTTAGACGGTTTTAAATTGAAAATGTTTAAAATTAAATGATATCACATTAACAGCTTGGTAATAGATTATGGTTTCCTTAAGATTGAGTAAATATCAAGGAGGTAGAATAAGTGATTTCATTTATCTTCTTAATTGAGTTATAAAAATTGACGCGTTTCGGTATGGTACCATGCTCTCATCAAGAGTTAAAAAACGATACATTTAAGGCTACATTACGCAAATCAGTTTTATTTGAGTTTCGAAGTAGTATAATTAGCTACAGGCTTAGAATTATTACTGAACTTTATCTCCTTACATCTATCGTTCAGTTTTCTTCAAAAATCATACTTTCTCACTTTTTTACGCCAATTTCCGTGACAAAAATGAGGTTTTTGATACTTTTTATCATTTTTATATTTAAATGTATATAAATATTTTAAAAAATCGAAGTATTCAAATGAACTTAACGAACTATACTAGAATATTCTCTTTTTTTAACGATTTGATAGTTATCAAAGGATTTTGAAAAGTATTTTACAGCTGGAGATATTATTATCAAAATTAAACAATTTTGTACTAATACTACAAATATTCCTCTTTCTTTTCGAAAAGTGATATTTTTTTACGAAATAAATGAAAATATGCATTTCAGATGATTTTATTAACGATTCATGTACTATTTTTATTTATAATACAGGCACGCTGAGCCTCAACCATCTTTAACCTAAAAGTATTTAGACCTAATTTTTCTGTACAGAAAGGATCTTTCTGGTAATTTATAAGTAGTTCAGAGATGAATTGTAAATCTTAGAGAGACCTAAATATGAAACAAGTTTATGGTTCTCAATTAAAATTTTTATTTTTAGTTTGGTTTCATAGTGTTACGTCCAACAGAAAATTCAATTAAAATTATGCGAAATGCTTTTTTCATATAATGACTCCCCATCCTACAATTTCTTCTTCTAAAATAAACATATATTTTTTGTAAAAATAGGATTAAATCTCACATGTTTCAAATACGTCTAGATACTTCCTTCCCTAAATATTTGAAACGTTCAAATTTATAAAAAACTAACAAACAATAAAAAAAATTGGATGAAGAGTCGCTCCAATAACCCTTTTGACAAAACCCCATTTTCTGCAATAATTTTTAGTTTGAAATAACACTTTCTACACAATAATTTAAAATAGGTTGAACAAAGAACTTAATTTAATTTATTTCAAGAAGAGCTCGATACCTTTTCTCTCTCTGTATATCCAAAACGTCTGACAAGCGATTCCAATGCAAAAAAAAAACAATAAAGAAAAGATAAGTGCAAAACGCTTTAATAACCTTAATGAAAAAAAACGATTTTCTGTTATACAAAAACCTCCATAAAACGCACAGTTCTCAATTTATCGAATTCTTCTATGATACTTTTTCTCTCAACTTGAATGCGAAATAACTCTCATCAAACAATACAATATAATCGGAAAACATTATTATCTAAATAAAAGTCCAATGCAAGAACTTTCAGGTGGAAGCTAAATGGTGATAAGTTCATCCAAATTTCCATTATATTATTAAATGTACATTAGGGTGGATCGAAAAAAAATTGTAAATTGAAAACGCCTTAGCAAAGAAAAGTTTTATTTTTATTTTTTTTTTTTCGAAGTACGTTTAGGACATAAGAAAGATTTTCTATGAAAAAAATTATTTATAATTTCTAGAGCTTCTAGATTTTCTTTCATTTTAAGTTCTCTATAAAAAATTGAATCTTTCTTATACAAAGACAAATAAAAAATCTTAAAAAAATGCAAAAATTAGGTACGTTATGCAGGTTGAGAAACAAAATTAATATTAACTATTTTTCCAAAATTCTGCGAATAAAAAATTTTTTTATTTTATTTCGACTCCGCCCAACAGCAAGATATTAATCGATTCATTTCCAAGTTCTGACGTCTTTTCAATTTATAAAGTTGTTTTTTGGATCCACCCTGAATTGTATATATATCGTGTCATCTTCTTCTTGAAATAACAGTTAATAAACGAATTCATCGACTTGGAAAAAAACGAACAAAATTACTCAATCAGTTGTAAATTATTCCTCTAGAAAGGTTCTTGCTTCTCCTGTGAAATTAGTTTGATTGAGCTTAGGACTGTTCAACTTTCCCAGCTTTAATTATAAAGCAAGTCCTTATAACAATCCATCATTTGCTCTTCTTTTGGTAGATTACCTTTTAAATGATCTCAATGTTGCGAACTCTTCTTCTAAAGTAGGTTCTAACAAAAATAAATTTTAGCATATTAACATATAAACTAACGAAATGTGTGAGAAGATAGTGACCGGTAATCATTTGAAGTTAACAACTATTTATACTACCCTAACATTCATTAGACTTAAAATATTAACCGTCCACCGGGATTTTCTCTCACTTTTTTTTCGAAATGAGGGCATTGCAGGGAAGACCACCTTACAATAGATAAAGATCCTACAGTAGATAATCATTAATGTAAAATACTAATGTTTATGAAATAGTTAATTAAATGCAATTAATAGTTAGGACACTGTGTGTGGTAATAAATTAATATTAGATATAATTATTATAGATACGTTTGTGCTGTTAATTGATGATTATCTTCTGTATGTTTATTATGTACTGTAGGGTGGTCTTCCCTACTATACGAAAAGTCGTCGACTTTTATGAAATACAAGAAGAGTAATGAAATCTTTTCTTTAAGCTTATTCGGATTCATTTAATCTTGAATAAATTATGACCCAATAGGCCTCACTACCAAAAAGAAATTAAATCGATTATTGTGTACACGCAGTGCCGCTATGTTTTTCTAATGCATTCTGGTCTGCTAAACTTGAAAATCGTGTTGAACAAACTTTGTAAGGATTGGTTTTCAAAAAATATTCATTTTGAAAAAAAAAAAATTGTTTTTCGTTGATAGCTGTACTCTATGAACCATATCTCAAGTTTGAAATGACCAATATAGTTGTAAAAGATATCAAGGTAAAGATCATCGACACTGAGAAAAATGAATAGTTGGGGCTACTACCTTTTTATTAGTAAAGTTAGTAACGCCAACTAATCAAGTAGTCGGTTTAGAAAGCCGTTTGTAGTGCTCGTGGTCAGAGTTACTAATAAATTAATCATCTGTACAATTTATTTATTTCTCTGACAAATTAAAGTAGGTGGCATAACTATTTTATTTTCTACCTTGGTTGGTACGATTGAGAATGCGACAAAGGTACCAACATACATGCGGTAAAACGAGGGAGAACGTTTAGACATGGCCGTCTTAACTCGTTGCTGACTTGATATTTCGTTAATCATTTATTGATGGAAGTATCAAAAGTCTTGCAAAGTTTAGGCTTCGGGGATTATATCGAAGCATTTGAAAGTATGTATAAGAAATTGAAAAATCAAACGAGTTTTAAATTTATTACTGGAAATCCTAACCTACAAAGTGCATCTGCAATTATAAAGATCCCAGTGGGCATAGGGAGATATTTTTTTAGAACTCTTATCAGCTGAACTGACATCAGCGTCCGTAAGATGTCCCAAAAAAGATGCCCGCATTCCGACTGTGATCTTTTTAATACAGATTTCGATAGTCTAGTGACAGATATTTTAATTACTCTCTGTAACGAAAAGAAAATAGTTATACCTACAAGTTTGTTAGTAGACATGACAAACTATATTAGTAAGTTCAACTACCTACAGACAGTCGTTTTGACAAACTGAAATAGTTAGTCTACCTAATTAAATAGTAACGGCAACTACTCGTTCCCCAAGTAACAAAAAAAGTTTTCGCAACTAACTAAATAGCAGTACCATTATTTACTAACTAAAATAGTTATCCCAACAATTTTATTAGTTGTCCCAACTAATTTTTTTTTTCAGTGGAAGCTGCATCAAATATTAGTAGCATTTTCCCCGATCAATTCAGTAGTTGAGGTGCAATGCACCGCAAGGTTTGGAAAAGACATTGGTTCAAACAAAATAAACATACAAAACTTCGAAAACCAATCCATAAACCTTTTTTTCAATGCAATCTTCAAGTTAAGGAAGCCAAAATGCATTAGAAAAATATAGTGTTCCTCAATGTACACAATTTTTTTTCAATTGGTGGACTAGTGTTCAAATCGTCAAACACTAGAAATTTGAATTACGCAAATCTAATACCTTCTCTGATGAAAATATAAAAATATATTGCTCATCGTGTTGATACGAGGACAACTTTTTTAATGTTCGGAATACAAGAGTAATGTATGTGATATGTTTTTTCGCGTTTTCGAGCCCCATCTAGTGCTCAAATTAGGAACCTTTCATGACCTACCATAACATACGAATATATTTTTTAATTTCTTAATAAAATTAGATACTTTGTTGTAAGATAATTTCTTGAAATTGGGAATATAAGAGTATTGTGATTGATGTTATTTTTCACGTCTTCGAAAAGCGTGAACTGACCTATTGGCAAACTTTCAATGGCCATTCTTGATCAATTGATGGCGAATTAGAAACTTTAAAATAAGTTTAAATTGTTTCTATGAAGAAAAAACTTTTCTTAATTCAGAATATAATGCTACCGTAAGTTGAAATTTGTTCATTGGAACAGAACGCATCGATTGACGTATGATGAGCTCTGTTATTTTCGGAAAATATGATTTTCGTCTCGATTTCCGTAAGACAGAAACATAAGCTTGAAAAATATTGGAAGTATCTCGTTTTGTGTGAAAGCAAATTTATTTTATACCTTTTTTGGCGCTTGCCCTTGCGGTTGCGGTTGCGCTTGTTGATGCGCTAGTGCTCGCGGCTGCAGTTGCGTTTGTGGTTGCCGTTGTGGTTACGGTTGCAGTTGCCGTTGTCGTTTCGGTTTCGGTTGCCGTTACGGTTGCACTTGCAGTAGCTGTTGCGATTATGGCTGTCGTTGCGCTTGGGGTTTAGCTGCGATTGTGGTTGCGCTTTCAGTTTCGCTTGCTGTTGCTCTTAAGCTTGCACATGGTGTTGCGGCTGCGGTTGCGGTTACGATAGGGGTTACGGTTTCAGGGGTGGTTGCCGTTGCGGTCGCACTGTGGTCGAGGTTGCGCTTGAGGTTACACTTGCCCTTGCACTTGCAGTTGCTTTTGCGCTTGAGATTGCTGTTGTGGTATTTTCATCTGTTTGAACATTTAAAAGTGGAGAGTAATTAATTTCTAGAATTAATTACGGCCATACCACGCTGGAAACACCAGTTCCCGTTATATCACTGAAGTTAAGCAGTGTTGGGCGCGGTTAGTACTAGGATGGGTGACCGTTCGAGAATAATACTACTGCGTTGCTAATGGCGGTCGTGGGTGTGGTGAGCCCACACTTGTAGTTATTTACTACAAGAAACTATCCACCTAGAAACACTACCCGAATCGGGTAGTGTCACGCCTACCCCTAGAGGCTCGCTGAAAGGGAAACGGCTTAATGGTATAATGGTATAATTACAAAATAAACGAATTTTTAGAGTAGGGGAGCATACGTAAATGTTGATAGGATATTTATTGTGGAAGCCTTTTTCTTTCATAGTGCTTGCGGTTGCGGTAGCGCTTGCGGTTTAGGTCGCGATTATGGTTGGCGTTGCGTTTGCGGTTGAGATTGTGATTGCACTGCAGTTGTGATTGCGGTAGCGATTGCCGTTACTGTTGCAGTTACGGTTACGGTTGCGGTTACTGTTACCCTCACGCTTGCTCTTACTGTTGTGGTTCCAGTTGCGCTTGTCATTGCCGTTGCGGTGGCGTTTGTCCTTGCGGGTTCGGTTGCCGTTGCCAGCGTCGTTATGGCTGGGGTTGCGCTTGCAGTTGCTGTCACTGTTGCGGTCACGGCAGCTGCTGTGATTGCGGTTCGATTGCGATAGCCGCTGCGGTTGTCATTGTGTTCGAGCTTGCGGCCTTGTTTGCCGTTGCCGTCGCCGTTTTTGTTGTTGTCGCTGTTGTCATTGACTGTATACCAGATATTTTTTGAAAGACTAATCGGATAGGATTGATTTACAAATTTGTTGAAATTCGTATTTGATAAGGCCCGTGGTTTTTGTTTCTATCTTAAAGAAATACATTACAAATAAAAATGAAATTTCATGTAAAATGACAATAGCTACGAAAAAATGAAGAGACAAAAGTTGTTACCCGAAAAAGATGTACAAATTTGTCATGAATTATTTTTTTTATAGGATGCATACTTTTTGTTTTAGTCGTAAAAAATAACACTAGAAGAAAAAAAGTGTACTTTTTTTTAGTTCAGGTTTTAGAAGTGAATTTTTGCCATTATAAAACTGATTTACTCTGAGTGCCAAATTGGAAAAAAATTACAAAAGTTAGAAACAAATGTTGAAAAATCAATACATTTGCATTTCTCAGAATTGCCTCGACAGATTTTGCCGGCTTGAATATATGTTACATGGGATATTGAGGCAACTACGAGTAGAAAGAATTTTAAAATAAAATCCTTTGGCGAGAAAGGGCTAAACAAAATTATTGTACTTTTGTAACAATTTTTTGTCGTGAGTTTTTGGTAGTAACACCGCAATCCATGAGAATGTGCGACCAACTTTGTTTCTAGCTTATAAATATATAAATTACATATGATTTGAACAATACACCTTACTCTAATATGCTATGCACTTAATCTTCGTCACTGTCACTGAAAATGCAGCGGGATTTTCCCGGCAAAGTTCCTGCATAAAAAATGCTGTACCGTCATGACAGTCCGAGAAAAAGTGTTTCTATAATACCCGCGCAGAAAATGGATTTCTGGGACCTAGCGCGAAATAGTAGAAATGAACGATGATGAGCTCTTATGGTAAAACTTACTTTTCCACACTAGTGACGAAAAAGTTTGGGAATATTAGATTTTTAACCTCAATTTTTTCTCTACTATGCTCTGTGTAATAGAATTTCCACAATCGCCACGTACTTTTTGATGTTGCTATAATCGTTTCGTATAATCACTGACCTTCATAGAAATGTACCAAATTGATCAATATTTCCAATTTTGAGTAAAATTTTTGAATTTCTGAACTTCAAACTCAAATTTGTGTTCGGTACCCTGAAAACCTTCTCGTATTCAATTTCTAAATCAATTAGCTACCGAATTATAAAAATTTTGAGTAAAATTGTGGAATTTCTGAATTTGTGGCCCAAATTAGTGCTCCAAAAACTACCTTACTGAGTTTCATGAAAATCTACGAAATTAATGAAATTCTCAAGACTTATGTCAAATTTTTTAATTTTGACCTCGTCGTACTGAGTTTCATAAAAATCGACCAGAGTAAGCAAATTTTCCAATTTTGAGTGAAATTTCAGAATTTTCTAATTCTGACGCCAAATTCGAGTTTTGTAGCCCAAAAACCCTCTTACTAACTGAGTTTCGTGGAAATCGTGTACAAGTATTATTTATATTCAATGAAACCTGAAAACGTTCGTAACTTAATTTTGAAGAGAATGGCCCTTATTGCTTTTGGAATGCACACAGCCGAAGTGAATGTTATTGCATTTACCTAACCCAAACTCCATTTCAATCTCCCGAGTGTACTTCTCGAGAATCCCTAGAGCTAGTTTCAGTGGCTCTGCATTTCTATCATAGATCTTGAGATCATCCATGTAAAATCCATGAGTGACCTTATGCTTTCGATATCTAGGTTTGCCGCAGAAGTACCCTTGAAAATCGCGAAGTGCGAGAGATAGTGGCAATAGTGTGAGGGAACAGCTGAAAGGGCTCATGGAGTCACTCTGAAAGGTGCATCTCTGGAAGGTTTAGAATCTCTTACTTGTAGAGTGCGCGATGGCAAATTCATACTTCGCGCATGAACTGTCGGACCCTGGCAGTGAACTACCTTCCAGATGTTATGTAGTAAATCTCATACTGAATGTGGAATACGTACTGTCTTGTCCAGCGTATCCTTGTTATAAGTTGATGCATACGCCTGTTGGTCTTGTGATCAGCCATTTTTCTTACTGCATCAAACAAACCCCAATTGATGGTTCAAAGGTAGACTCTTCGGAAAAACCTCCGCGAAGTACATAGGCCAAATCTCCAAGCTTTACCGAAACCTGGATGTTGATGTTTCTTCTGGTATTGAAGCATCGATCTCTTTCTCCTGGATGCCTGTCCGCGGTTGGTCTCCATGTCGCATCTCTCTCTCTCTCTGCTGCTGGTACTCTGGGTATTTCTCGATCTGTCCACTTAAAACTATTGAGACATTGTCGGTCCATCGTATTGTCTCCATCTTGATTATCTCCCCCTACTCTAGGGTAGTCGGCGTTGTGGTCCTGACCATTATCGGGAGCCATGCGCGTTTGATTATTTTGAACCGCATTTACATGGGGGTTTGGTGTTACCATTGTTGTTCGCACCAGCAGCTAGGAAAAGGGCCCGTTCGCCCCCACCCCCACAGCCCCAAATGCAAGGGTAAGACTACATACTCTCGGAGATCTTCCTGTATCTCAGAGGTACGGCTTAAGGCACCACTGCCTGGTATCATTCAGCCACCGGCACGGTTGCTTATGCCTTAGCTTGGGCAATGATGTTGTAGTCAGCCACAGCCGAGAATTTGTATAGTTGGTTTCTCAAAGCCTTTTATAACGATGTCAGGTCTCAAGTGTAGAATAGAGACTGCTTTCCGAAAATCTTAGTTCTAGGAAACTTGGCACTTCTTATTTTGGACAATCGGCTCTATCTCCCTCGGAGCGTTAGGCAGGGAAGGGTTATGGTCAACACCGTAAGAGCGACAAAGATGGTAGTAGAGCACACTTAGAGCCGCATTATGTCTGTGGAGATACGTCATTCCCGCATGAGTGGGACACTCGGACAGTATGTGTTCTACTAACTCATCGTGTGCATGACATGCTGTGCACCCATCACTGAGAACTTTTTGACATAAAATGTGGTCACGATATACTAAGGTGGAAATGACATCGTCATGGCATGCGAAAGTGAAACCCTCCGTACCTGAATTAAGTCCTGATGATCCGAGGAAAGCATAAGCTTGCACCGTCGACAAGGACTGATCTTCTACATTTCTGTGAAAGTTACAGTGCATTCTTGTCGAACATATTGATAAGTCTCTCGAGCTCTAAGGTGTTGTATAGGGTTTTAATACGCGAGCTCAGGGTCCTCAAAAACTTCAACAAGTCGTCCTTGCCTTTAATAAATCTGGGCGCATTTCTCTTACCCAAACTCCATTCCAATCTCTCGTGTGGACTCCTCGACAATCCTTCGAGTTGTCAGACAAATTGCCCATCCTTGAAAGGAGTTATGTACGCTTACGAGATGGTAGTGGGTCCTGGGAACTGGTCCTGCAGCGAAATAGTTCTCCATGCACAGCTCTTCGAAGCTAGTTATATTCTGTTGTTATTATATGTTATTGTTTTCCTTTAATGTGCCTCGACCTTCTGTGGTTCAGGTGGGTGATTTAAAGTAACTGAAAGGTGTCGGGAGAGTCGAGATATGTCAGAGAAAAACTGTTGATTTTCTCTGATCCACCTCTTTCTCTCTTCGCTCTGGACTTTTCTTAGTCAGTGTGTGATGACAGATCAGTTATCACATCCTCAAGCCTTGACTTGGGGGATTTTCTTTCAGAACCATTGGACCTGGACCATTTTCCGCAACGACTTATTTAGTTTGTAGCCATATTCAGCAGTGACTTCGATACATGAACCCTCTATTCGCAAGCCGAGGATTCGTTCGGTAGCCTGCTCAAAGGCTCTTGTCCTGACTGCTAGAGAAATGAAACCGGACACATACTCTAGAGTTGGCCAAAAACCCCATTCTCATGAGTAGCAAATTCTTATGGTAGTTAATAGTTTAATTTGAACAACAGTAGTGTCGTGGACGCGCAGATATCGAATAAAGTTGAAAATTGTAAGTCGGGGTGAACACTCTTCATGAGCCAGCACTGAGAAGGCCCATCGGAAAATGATGAAATTTTCCGATGAGCTGACAAGAGTGAAGGCTTGGTGAGAGGGGTGAGGGCGAGTGAAGGGTGGCGTCACTTCGACAGTTGACGATTGACAAGGGCATCGACCGCACGCGCTTAGATCCTTTGCTTTTCGAAAAAGCGATTATCGATTTTGAATTGGTTTCTTCAGTAATTTTATTGTTATTTCGTTCTTTTTTATTTAACTTCACATCTTTCTCACTTAATAGACTATCAATTTATCATTCATTCATCAGTTTTGTTATTAATCTTCGTTCCGTGCCGTAATTTATTGTGTTTTTCTTTAATAAACCTAAATTCAGTGTATTTGTGCATTTAAATCATTTTACCCGAAACACTCATATTTATTTACGTGATTTACCAAACATTTTGCAGCTACTTATAAGCATTTAACTAACAAGTAGTTAGCGCTCCAAATGTTAATTCGATCAAATAATATCTTCAGATCTGTGTATGGGTTTACAAATTTATAAAAATTGGCATGTGGCTCTATTTTAAATTTTTGTAGGTACAGCTTCTGCTAGTGAATAATAAAATGAAATTAGGAAATGAGGGAATAAAATTCATAGTTAACTAATGTTAGAACCTTTTTTTCTGCAAAAGATCAACTTATTTGGCTTGTGTCGACTGCCCGTTTCTTAGAAAATTGTTTAACATTTCGTGCTAAAATATCTCCAGCTGTGTAATTGAAGAAACATCCCATTGATTTCCAAAATGAAAAAATGGTTTTCCTGCTTTGAAAATGATGAATTTGGCCTTTTTGAGGCAACCTTGAGTTCTTTTTTCAGAACGGAAAAAAATGGTATGACAGAAAAAGAATGGCTTGTTTCACATGGACAAAATATACAGCTAGCAATAACCGGTAAATAAATAGTCCCAGACTCAAGTGTCCGGACTTATATAGTCGTTTAAAATAAAAAATAAATAAATCTAAAATTACTTTCCCAAAAATCGGTTGAAGTTTTATTTTCCGAGTTATAAAATTTCTAAGCTGGTCCAATCAGGAGTGCCGTATAAACAGCCGTGTCTGCGTGAACGGGATTCCAACGTAGTGTTCTCCCGTCGCTAACCCCACCTCTGCCCTCGCTTCGATAACACTGCGTTGAAATCCCGTTCACGCACACACGGCTGTTTATACGGCGCTCCTGATTGCTCCAGTTTAAATATTTTATAAGTTAAAAACTAAAACTTCAACTGATTTTTGGAAAAGCAATTTTCTATTTATTTTTTTAAATTTTAATACGGCTATATAGGTCCGAACACTTGAGTCTGGGACACACTGTATATTATTTTTTATAAAGTTCTAACTGTTTTCGAAATTTCTCAAAACTAATTTACAATCTAAATTCTTCAAATATTCGGGCCAGCCCTATGCCAGTAAGCTTTGTGAGTTTGACAGGTATATTTATTATTTGATATTGATTATAAGCTTAACCTTTTAGGGAGAAAAATTTCGGTATTTGGAAATTGATTTCCGAAGCATTAAAACTCCTATCAACCTCGTTCCTTGCCTCAAAAGTTTTTATATTTAAAGAATACAAAATCAGAAACTGGTTGATTTATTTTGGACAAAAAAAATTGTTAAATTTTTTACTTTATTTCTGCATGGATAAGTTAATTTTGAAAATATAGAAACTTGGAGGCAAGAGACGAGGTTGATGTCATATATAATTTCCTTTTTTTTATACCAGTTTTTTATAAAACAAATTAAAATAATATATATTTCAAATTATGTATAAAATATATATCATTTTTCTGCCTGAGGTTGCTGTATCATCCATTCTTTTTAAGTAAGAAGATATAATCAATACCAAGTTTTTAGGTACTATATAGATTTTGTAGGAATTTTTTCTCATGGTTTACTTTGAGAAATAAAGAAAATCAGGTTAAATTGTATAAAAATGACTATATGTTAAAGTAAAACGTCACAAATTTGCCGTAATGATTACCAATAAATCTTATTATGCAAGTGACACTCTGTCTTAAAAAATCAGCAAAATTGAGGAATTTTCATTTATACATGTTTAAAATTGAAAATTTTTAAACTGTAAATCGTAAAATTTAAAGAATCTTCAATTGTAAATCTTCAAAAATGTAGAATTTTAGATTGTATATCATTAAAATTCAGCAGTTTCTACTTTTACGAATTCACAATTAAAAATTATGCAAGTTTTAAGTATTACAATTATTAATTCTATAATATATATGCTTTACATTTGAAATTTCTTCACTTTGAAAAATTTTGAATTGAAAATTTGTTTCTTGACTATAAAAATCTGGACGACTGAAAAATCCCGAAAAATGAAATTCTCAACACTGTAAAATTCCCGAATTGGAAAATTCTCGACTTAAATTTCAGAATAATACAATTTTCGAATCACTGAATTTGAAAATTCTCGAATGATAAAATTCCCACCAGAAAATTGCCAAATTACAATTAAAACGTCATTATGATTAAAAATTTGTTTTATTTAAAAAAAAAATTAAATTCATTGTATTCGGGAATTTTTAATGTTTGGATATTTCATAATTCGGGAATTTTCCAATCTGGGAATTTTATTATTTCAACATTTTATTGTTTAGGAATTTTATTCTTTGAGAATTTTCCCCTTCGGAAATTTTACAGTGTCAGCAATTTTATTTTTCCGGGTTTTTCAGTCGTCCCTAAAAATCATCAAAATTTAAGAATTTTCATTTATACTTTTATGAGCTTGAAGACTTCTCCTCGAACTTCTCAATAGTTAATATTTAAAATTGAACTATTCCAACAAAAAACCGATCAAAAGTATATACCTTCAAAATGTAAATCTTGCAATTTGAATAATTTGTAATTACATATTTTGAAAATTCAAGAGTTTTCAATTGTAGCTCTTCGAAACTGTAGAACTTTGAATTGTTGATATTTAAAATTGAAAAGCTTGCAGTTTTCAAAATTTACAATTAATAAATATCCAAATTTTAAGTCTTACAATTAAAATTGATGTAATTCGGATTATTAACGTTCAAAATTTCTGCAAATTGAAATATTTCGAATTGAAATTTTGACACATCTTCACAATCGGCAAAGTCATAAAAATTTAAGAATTTTTATTAATACATCTTGAAAATTGAAAAATTTTAAACTACAAATCGTTAGAATTAAATAATTTTCAATTACAAATCTTCAAAATTGTAGAACTTTGAATAGGAAATCTTTCACAATGAAGAGCTTTTAATTTTGAAAATTTACCATAAAAAATGACGCCATTTTTAAATTTCGCGGTATTGAAAAGAAATGTAACTTCTCCTTGTTTTATTTCTTGCTTTATACTCACTAGTCCAATTGGGTAGTGTGCAGGAAACAAGCGTTTGAATGAGAAATTCGTTACGCATTAATTCGTGAAGCAATATTTGGTATTTAATTAATAGAATTCAGTCGTTAGAACATGAAAAGAAATTAGATTTACGTGAAAAATGCAAATCTAAAAAGAAATTTTCATATAGATATTACTGCGGGTTTGCATGAATCACTGCGCGTCAACTACTGTGGTAACCCAGCAATTACTACGCTTGTAATACCGCTATTTTATTTTAAGTGAAGTTACCAATAATTTAGGAAATTCAAACCTTGTAATTATGTTTCATATTTTTGATCACATGGATCAACACTCACTCAGGTGAAAGACACACTGAGACACTGGCAGGCATTATCACTGGCGGCTAAGTAAGGTTAGTTTTGAGGTTACGATATAGCGCCCGACCGGAAAACCGCAGTAAAACATGCAACAAGGCAAATCGTGTGCCAAATACTGTTTTGGTAAAAAATATATAGAAATACGAGCATATGAGATTCGAATTGCAACAAATTAGTTAAAAATATAGTAACTGGAGTTGATTTATTGATGGTAATCAAAAATATATCACATAATAATTTTCTGAAATGTTTCAAAGCATTATATACATTCAAAACATTCTAAATCATTATTTATCTTTGAAACCTCAATGATCAGAGCATCCACAGTAATACCCACACTTGCCCTACCCCTATAGTAAATATATCACAGAAAGAAACTCATAAGTCACGTAGCTAATTCAAATTTATAAAAATCTTGGACTTGAGGATACACATGGATGTTTCAAAAACAAAAATTACTGTATTCAAATATATTTTAGTTTCATTAATTGGACTTCTTAGTATTTTTCTGGGTTGATTCGTGCCATCTTCTGGTAAGACACATTCATAGCAAGTCACATTGCCACTAGTGACGTTTGTACAAAATCATATTTGCGGCAAGTGACATTGCCGGCGAGTCACATCTCCCATTCGGATAAACTTAAAATCCAGAAAAAATGGGTGACAGTGCGGCAAGTCACATTGCGGAATCTCTCATTTGAAAAAATTTTAGTCCACAAAAAATTATTAAAATTATAGAAAGACTGTGATTAGTCGCGCAAATAATTGAGTTCACACCCTTATCCATTTCCAATGTCCCGTGGGTGGACGGGGGGGGGGGGATTTCGCATTTTCGTCAAATGAAGGATAATGCAATGTGACTCGCCTTCAATGTTACTCTACACCAATATGCCTCGCCTTCAATGTCACTCTCCGCCAATATGACTTGCCCATAATCGCATGATCGCGTGCCTATGTATTTTACTGTTTAAGCTACAATTTTTTCCGTGTACTACCAAAAACGATACCTGATGATAAAATTCAACATAATTTTTTGTTCATAGAAAATTTTTAAATCCATGCAAAGAACAGAAGATTTGTTCAAATTGAAAAACTTATGTTGTCGGCTACGTAATCTATATCCTATCCTTTGATGCCCATTTTGTCAAGTTCGGCTGATTGTAAGGGTCATTTTAGATAATATTGTTTTATTAAATCAAGATACTGCCATTTTCATAACATTATCAAACCACTTAAGCTTTGGTTAAAAAAAATTCATACACAAAAAAAACTTAGGGTAAACGGTGTTGCAGGTAATTTTGTATTTTTACCTATTCGTATTGGTAAAACACAAATATTACCCTTGATGGGCAGAAACTGTCATTTGTTCCCAAAAAGTTGTCACGGCCGTCTTGAAAATTGGAAGCCACTAGCTTCGATCGCTGAAGTGAAGTTAGCTGATGGTTGGTGTAACAGGCAAATCGGAGAAGTGCGGCTTCATAAACGCTGACATGCCGAATTGTCAGAGCTGTCAAAAGTTCCTTACAAGCGTTGGTAAAAGCAGAAAAATACCGAGACGTCAGGGAAAGTTTACCCACATGGGGTAATTATTGTTGCAGGTAATCTTTACTCAAAAATCAGGGTAAAGATTACTCTTAGGTTTTTCCGTGTATCTGAACCCGGAAAAAATATTTTGCGGTACATCCTATTTATTATAGATATTTTCAAGTCGAAGGATTGAAAACAATGCCAATAGGGGCCAATAAACGCGAATTTTCATAGAGAAATGTCGTACAGGTTGGGACACTGTATAGGTTGGGACAGCGCTTTTTTCTCAATTTCTTTGCACTGTTGCCACCAGTAATTACTGTCACATATTAGTATTACTATTGATACTAATATGTGACAGTAATAGCAGGTGCCACTATTGCAAAGAAATGAAGAAAAGCGAGCTGTCCCAATCTATACTGTGTCCCATCCTGCACGACACTCTCCACGTACTCCGAAAAATTAATAAATTTTTTTAGCAATTGTGTTAAAGATATGACACCAATTGGGCTCATATACGAAATACGTGATTTGTCCAGGTATCAGGCAGGGGTAGTGTTTAAAGTTCCTAAAAAATTTATCACGTATTTTGTGAATGGCCCTATTCAAAATGTTTGAAAAAGATCAATATACTAAAACTGTCAGTGGGGAGTGTACGTGATTCTTCTGTTTTTCACGTTTTTTATATTTGCGTCGCAAATTCTTTCGTAAACTTGTGAATCACGTGAAATTTTATAATATCTTCTTCACTTAAAATTAAATTTTAGAGATTCCCTAAGTAATAAAACGGCTAAGATTTGAAACACATTGCGAAATTGGGTGATTGTACCGTTTGAAAAGTCAAGTTTGTAAAGTAATGCTAACTTAAAATAATATATGCTTCTTTTCCATCAAGTAATATGTTTATTACTCTCCTTTCAAAAATTCAATGTGTGCCACTAGTTGATAATGCTATCGTAAAAATATTATTACAAGTCAGGCAATATATAATATCAGTCAGTCAATATATAATAAGTCCAAGTAAAACGGATCAAAAAGTTTCAGCGTACAGAGATGACATGAAGCACGAATTTTCTAAAAGTAAGTGAAAGCTAGAATTTTGAAGATGCATTTTAGTTTGTGCATAAAAGTGTTTTCACGATTGTTTTGTGGAATTCTGAACAATTATTGAATAGTAAACATATAGTCTTCATTCAGAACAAAGCGCTTTAGATAGAATTTCCATCTTATATAGTAAAAAACACATTTTTCTGAAAAATGTTTTTCTAAAAAATAAGTTATTTTACCACGCCATGTAAGTTTTAATTCATTATAAGCTTAAATGAACTTTATTTAATATGTATAGCGAAAAATGGGATCCCTATCATGCAAAGATTCTGAATAATAGATGATTGTAATTGAAATGGGAACTCTACCCTAACTCTTATGTCAGATTTTTCAGATAGTAAATATTTTATGCATAAATTAACAAGAATTTACTGCGAGTTCATGTTTGTTTTAAAATTAGTTAATTTGATCTTAGAATGTGTTGAAATTTACAATGAATAACATTATTATTTTTTTGTTAGAAAAACATTTTTGGCAAAACATTTGTTTTTTACTGTAAAAGATGTAAATTCCATCTGATTTTTTTTAAAGACTTATTTCGAATATGCAATTATCACTTTAAACTCAAGAAAAAAAAAACTTATACACAAACTAAAATGACTCTCTAAAATGCCAAGGAGAAGGAAGATGAGGAGAGGTATCAAGGCCTTCAATGGGAGCTGCAGTGACTGTACCCAAAATATTTGATTAAAGTAATTGTCCTTGTGATCGCTGCTCTCAGAGGTGCGAAAATATCAGTCGTTCGTAACTTCAAGGCCATACTGGCGTGCCACAAATATGCCAAGGCAGTTTCGAGATGGATGCAGAAAGCTGACATCCTTGGGTCGCTTCGTGTCCTTAAGGCGCTTCCTCAAGCCTTATTTTCAGCCCATGTATTTTCTTGCGCATGAATCCCGCTAAACGGATGAATTGTTCGATGTAATATTTTAACCACATAATCTCAAGAGCATAATGCACAAAAAGAAAGTTTTTTTTTTTGAAAAATGGTCTTGTTTTTTTTTATTTTCAATTAATCGAAAATGTGCTTCATTTTTGCGCCTGGAAACGAGC
>CAKNXH010062600.1:166-20984 GCA_932178445.1 Andricus quercusramuli
TAAGTTCCTCGAAGACACGAGATGGAACCAATGCACCAGGTGTAAAATACACATCTTCTCTGGGGAAAGTCTGGGTTTTACAGTACTCTAGGTTCCCTGGAGTAAGTTCCTCGAATACATGAGATTGAACCAATGCACTAGGTGTACAAAAACACATCTTCTCTGGGGAAATGTGATTTTTCAAAGTACTTCAGAGTCCCTGGAGTAAGTTTGTTGAAGACACGAGAGTGAACCAATTCCCCAGGTGTAAGAAACACATTTCTCAGGGAAAATCTGTGTGTTTACAGTACTTTAGGGTCCTTGGAGTAAGTAACTCGAAGACACGACATTCAACCAATGCACCAGGTGTAAAAAACACTTCTTCTCCGGGGAAGTCTGGGTTTTACAGCACTTTAGGGTCCCTGGAGTAACTTCCTCGAAGACACAAGGTTTATCCAATGCACCAGGTGTGAGGAACAGATCTTCTCTGGGCAAAAAACACATGTTCTTCGGGAAGTCTGGTTCAATCCTGTGTCCTGGAGGAACTTACTTCAGGGATCCCAAAGTGCTGTAAAAACCACACTTCCCTGAAAAAGATTTTTTTTTACACCTGCGGTATTGACTCAATCTCGTGTCCTTGAGAAACCCACTCCAGGGAACCTAAAGTACTGTAAAAACCAGACATCCCAGAAGAAGATGTGTTTTTTACACCTGGGGCATTGATTCAATCTCGTGTCTTCGAGGAACTTACCCCAGGGAAACTGAATTACTGTAAAACCTAAAATATCCCGGAGAAGATGTGTTTTTTACACCTTGTGCATTGGTTCAATCCCTTGTCTTCGAGGAACTTACTCCAGGGACTCTAAGGTACTGTAAAAAATCACATTTCCCCAGAGAAGGTGTGTTTCTTACACCTGGTGCATTGTTCCAATCTTGTGTTTTCGAGGAACTTACTCCAGTGTCCCTAAAGTACTGTAAAACCCAGACTTCCCCGGAAAAGATGTGTTTTTTACACCTGGGGCATTGGTTCAATCTCGTGTCCTCGAGAAACCCACAGTAGGTGCAAGGTTTTGTCATGGGTAGCATCATTTCCTTGGAGAAGATGTTGTTCGCATACTTGGTGCACGGGTGCGATGTCCGGCGTGTGATTTCAGCGAGCGCAGTTCATCACCGCAAGTCAAACTCAGTCCAAAATTAGTTTGTAGGAATGTTTGTAGAATTTCCGTATGGAATTTCGACATGAAATTTCCACATGAAATTTCCGTAGAACGCTTTCCGTAGAAGTTTTTCACGTGGGTAATCAATCATCGGAATTCTTACTTAGAGGGAATACCTTCTACTTTAAAGGCCGTGGCAACTTTTGAGAGCCATCACATTTATTGTCACAAAGAGCTATATTTTCATAATTGATTGATGGTTAAACTGCCCGTGAAGGCAAATAATTAAAAAAGTTACACATAGTGCAAATGTAAAAACTCGCCTTTTCACTTGTAAAGACTAATATGTGGGTTTATTGCAAGAAGCAATGACACTTATATTCTGCCTACACCAGCGAGTAAAAATACGAAATTACGTGCAACAAAATTTGCTTCTAGTTTTTTCTGTGCATTCATCAATTCTTCTTTTCAAAAAAAAAAAAAAAAAAAAAAAAAAAAAAAAAAAAAAAGTGAAATGCCTCATCATCTAATTGGTGACGCGCATGAGAGGATTAGCGAGAATCCCACTGTCTTTATCTACTATCTAGCGAAACCGCTGCCAAGAGAAAAGGACAGAAAAAGGGAGGATTGATGGGGCATGCTTTCACAGTCTCTATGCATACTGAACGTCGAGATCAATAATCTTCGGCTGATTATTATAATTATGGTACCAATTAAAAACAAAATCATGGATTGTGTTATTTATTCCATTCACGAATTTCAAAAAATGACGTACATAATGAAAAGACCACCCCCCCCACCTTCAATGAAAATTCATAAAAAAATCTCTCTATCCCTCCCCCTAAATTGTGATGAAATTTAGTACGGTATGGAAACAGAGCGACGTTTTTTTCATGTCGTTCTTGAAAAGCTTGAGCTATTTTTGTATTATTTTTACGTTATTCGTTATACTGAGTTTTGAAAATATGAAAAATTAACGATCTTGTATGTGAAAAATCCTAATCTCAACCAAAGTCGTAAGTTTGAACAATTTTTAAATATTTGCTTTAGAATTATATGCACCTCTCCGATAAAATTTAATTTACAATAAAACTTTATGCCTCTAAAGAATGCTTGCATAAAAAAAACGTTTCTTAATCTCTTTCAGGGTTCTTAAAAAGTTTTAGTAATCTTTTTATTGTTTTTATACTATATAAAGACATAAAAACATATATTGTGAAACACTACTTTTATTTCTTGTTCCAAGGAAACGATAGTTTCGTCATAAGAAAATACGAAAATTATAAAGGTAAGGGCTTGAAAATTGTAATTGGTAGTGCGTTTGGGTGCATTTCGAGCGCATTTGAATCCATATTGTCAGCTATCTGAAATCTTGAAAACTTTTTTTGAATTGGTAAGGAATTTTAGAAAAAATATATTGTTTCAAATAAACAAATCAATTAGAAATGAATAGTTCTCCAAAATTTGTAGTTTGAAAATTAGTCTTTTTTGTTTGAGGAAATAACTATTTTGTTGAAAATTAATCTTTTCTTGCCTAAGTTCAGCTGTTTTTCAATTTAAAATTAAAATCTTCTTTGGCTGGAACATACATAATGTATTACATTTTTCTTTGAAAGTTCAATTTTTTCGTAAAATTTATCTAAATGATTGAAAATTTATTTTGTTGTTGAAATTTTCATTTGACATATCTGTAATCTTCAAAACTCATTTTCAATTCCTTGAGCATTTTAGGAAAACTATATTGACTTGAAAAAAATTGAATTTAGTAACAAATCTATGTTTTTTTATTTGTATTTTTAGCGCGATTCATGATTAGGTTTGTCAAAATTTTGCTTCTCTCGAATTTTCATGCATATCGCCCGAAAATTAGTTCGAATCCTCAAAAAAATAAATTCGTTTTTGTTTTGTTTAAAGATGATATTTAGAGGTTTGTTTATGCAAATTGTTTCTGATACATGAAATACAACTCTATTTTGATGATGAGATGGTTGAATAAATTGTTTAAATAATTTATCACTATTTTTAATATTATTCTCTGAGAATAATGTTAGGAAATTTCTATTTTTTTCTGAAATTTTCAACTATTTGTCTACTTTTCACTTGAAGTGAGTTAATAGTTGATTAGGTTCAGCAAAAATAATTATTTAAATAAATAATTGTTGTTTTCAACTATCTTATCATTTATGGAAGCTAGATAGTTGCGGTTTCTTCTAAAATCTTCAACTTTTTCCCCAGTTTTTAATTATTAAAGTAATTAATAATGAAAGTTAGGAAACATAGTTGTTCAAAAAATTAATTATTGCTTATAACCATCTTCTTTCAGATAAGTGCTAAAAAGTTTCGATTTTCTATGAACTCTTCAGTTTTGCTCAACAAGAATCATTTTTTGAAAATTATTTCATTTTTTAAGTGAATTATTTTGGTACATTTCGCTAGGTTTGGAGAAATTAATTCTGAGCAGAAAAACTATCTTACACAAGAGACAAAACAAAGAATGAAATAATTAAATAAAAGAGCCAAGCAAAGTTGAACATTTCAGAAAAAACCGTAACTTTCTAGCACTTGCTTAAGTGAAGATATTTATAAACAATGATAAATTATTTAAGCATTTATTTGTTAACTAGCATGAATTATTACGTCACTAAGTGAAATGTGGACAAGAAGTTAACAATTTCAGAAAGAACCGCAATTTCTAGCATTACTCAAAGATAATATCATTAAGAACAATAATAAATGGTTTAAACAATCATGTTTGTTGGAATTATTAAACTATTACCTCACTCTAATTAAAAATCACGCAAAAAATCACAATCAGCGCCGAAAACTCGTAAGACCCATTTTTTCACATATGAGGTTAGTTAGTTTTAATGCGGGTGGGAAGCACATGGAGAGTTCCCCTGGCGCTCAAGCTATAAAGCCTATTGCGCCACACCCTTACTTATTCACTCGCAGCAGTCGACCCCGAACCTCTTGACGAAGCCGAGTATGTCGACCACTGATCGCGTTGTAATTTCCTCTGTTTTCACAAAATGGGTCCCGGGGGTCTATTGCCTGAGCTTAGCTAATGCCGGACCCTGGCATAATACATGCAGGGATGTTTCGTCATCCCTGCCGCATCTCCTGCACTCTATCGTGGATTATACCCGATTTTTTGCATATGATAGTTCAAGTGGTTGTGCCCAGTTAGGGTAGACCACTGTCATTATATCTTTCTTTGGTAAATCCAGAATTTCCCTAGCTCTGTCCATTCTATAGGTATAACCCAGGATGGATTCCGCCGGAAGGCGACCCTGGGTTTGTTCCCAGTATTCCTGGTGTTTTGTTCGGATCAAACTTCCAATGGTCATTCCGACAAAGCTAGAGCCTATTCCCAGTACCGGTTCCGGTCCTATGTATTTATTCACTGCGCCGCGTTTTGCCAACTGGTCCGCCTTTTCGTTGCCCTTGATCCCTGTGTGACCAGGGACCCATATGAGAGCCACTTTGTTGCTTTCTGCAAGTTGCTTTAATGCCTTTTTGCATTCCCAAACCAGTTCTGATGTTATGTCTGGTCTCCCTAATGCAGGTAGTGTCGCTCTGCTGTTCGACCACATCGTAATCTGTTTGCCAGCAGCGTTTCCTTCTATTAGTGTTTCAGCATAGCGAAGGACAGCCATGACCTCCGCCTCGAAGACAGTAGCATGTCGCACAAGTGTTTTCCCTATCCCTCTCCATCTCTTGCTGTTATAAATTCCTGCTCCTGACCCTTCCTCTCCCCTGGAGACATATGTATACCAGATTTCCTCCTGGAGAAGCGGGTTACCATTTGCTTTCCACAGATCCCAGCTTGGGATGCAGACGCGGAAAGCTTTGGCAAAGTTGAAACGTTTTGCATCATCTTTAGAATCTTCATTGCGCTGATATCACTTGTGAGCCTGGTGTATCTATTCCCCCGATTCCATCTATTTGCTCTTGCCAGGCAGTTTATCGCCTGTGCCGCTCTAGCGGTTTTCGGCCATGCAAGCATTTTATGCCCTAGTCTCCACGGCAACCCAAAGGCTCTCCTGCGCATCCAAAAAGTCATGAAAGTCTTCGAGAGTTAGACAGTTATCAGGATAACCTGACGCAACGACAACTCTCACCAGGGCGTTGTTGGCCATCTGCGCGACAGTAAGGCCCTGTGCTGCCAGAGCCTTCTGCCGTTTCCACTTCCTGTTTGGGGGAGTTTCTCTGGAGCCCTTCTTCTTCATCTTGCCTATGGAATAAGCCTGAGGAGTTGGTTCAGGTGAAGTTTCCGCAGCCGCTGCCCCCTGTGAGGAGCCTTGGCTGCTGTTTGAGAGGCGCACATTGCGGGCTCCCTTCCTTTGTGCTCCACAACGGTTCTTCTTCCTTACGGAGAGCTCCATTAGCTGCACTTCTTTGGCTTCGAAAAGATTGTCTCCACCATAATCACTAGTTTGCACCGCCTCTAGTGGGTTGCCCCCTACGGAGCCTCCCACTTTTGGCGGTGGGTTAGATGAGGCTCTCGAAACGGATCCTTCATCGTTTACGTTTTGTTTTTTTGGGCATTTTGTCCCACGAGAAGCTAGGAAAAAAAGAACCCCCTTGCATCCCTCCATAGAGCCCCGCTTGCAGGGGGCGGGTTTAAATACTATGGGATTCGACCTGGTGTCCCAAAGTCTCCGTTAAGACACCTCCTTTGGAAGCCCTGCTTGTCCGCCTCTACTGTGGGGGGCAGCCAGGGTGTTCAAGGATTTGTTGACCCTGGTGCCATTTAGCTGTTGACACAGTGATCACATCTTAGCTTGGGAGCATGAGAACTCGCACTCTCGATGTTCCAGGGGCTTTGCCATTACCCCCTGGAAGGATCGCTCCTTAGTTTAAGTCTTACCGACCAGAATCCGTAAGGTCCCCAGGGCGGGGACATATGAGGTTATTCTGTGGCTAATTTTGTAAAGTAATGTTGAGTTCAACTAATGTTGACGATTCGGAATAAAATTTACAAAAACGTCTTTTTTCATTATTTTTTTAAATGGGATTCACTTTCTTGTGAATTCGAACAAATTTCCGGGCGATATGCATGAAAATCCGAGAAAAACTTCCAATCCATTTTTGGACCACCCTATTGATGATAGTAGTTTCTAATATAAAAAATTTCAGATCCTCAGTTTACTGGAATTGCTATCATTGAGCATTTTTAAGAACGATAAGAAATCTTCAAGGATGAAGCACTTCATTGCTGTTCAATTCATTTTTATCATTTGTAAGTGATTTAAGGTTCATATTAAATTATTAATAATTAAGATTAGAATGATGTATACTAATATCTACTCACATGCAGGTTTCTCAACCTATGTCTCAGCCCAACTCTTTGTACAACTTGGAGGTAGCGTACTGAAAGATAAATTGAAAATGTCTCAGGATGAACTACTTATAGAATGCGAAAAAAGAGGATTACTTGATGAAATGATTGAAAATAATACTTCGGGTGTTAAACTCGCACATATTTTGGCACGAGAATTAGTAAGGATTGCTAAACAAAATGGACCGATAAATGACCTTGTTTGGGACAAACTCATTACCTATCAATTACTTGAAAATCCATACATGCAAGACATGTATAGAAGTCGCGTTAAAACAATAAATAAATGTCTTGATAAAAGACATCAGTTAAAAGGAGAGGAGAAACATGAGTTTACAATTTTACTCACTGAAGCATACTCCCTTGCAGTGATAAGATTGTAAGTTAGCAGAAGTATATTCTTACATAATTATTTATATTTTCAGATGCATATAATATACAGGGCAATAATTATTCTCTTTTTTTAGGGCCCAGAAGAAGTTGAAATATGTCTATAATGATTAATACAGAACATGAATCAAAGAAGATGTCAATTGAATAGCAGTTTTTGGTGGAGGGGAATATTGGTCAATATATAAATCTACATCGTACATAAATCAATACATTATATTTTTTACTATCATGTCAAAATAAGTATTTTGTTATTTTGTCAAATTTATTATCAGGAACTGACTTTGAAATGGAAGTATAATAAGTAGTCTTCGGTGGAGGGAATTATTGGTCTACATATAAATCTATTTCATATATAAATAACAAATTATATTATTGACTATCATATCAAAATTTAGCATGTATATTTCATTAAATCTATTATGAGGAAAGTAATTAAAAATAATGATAGAATATATAAAAACTGTAACGGAAAGATTAATAAATACGATTTATGCACTCGAATTCACTGGGAACATTCATTTTTAGTAACGTAAATAGTGAGTCTCGAAAAAAATATTTCTGTGCCAAAAAATGTTTCATAATCTCATCCAGTGCTCTTAAAAAGTCGCACTGATTTTTGGATCAATATTATTCGATATACGAGGTTTCAAAAACATAGAAAATTTATGAACTTGTTTTGAAAAATTCCCAATCTCTATCGAAATCGCGAGCTCAAGCATTCATTAAATTTCTGCATTCCTATAAAATTTCATATAAAATAAAACTGTGTGCTTCTAAAAATTTGTAAAACCTGAAGAATTTTTCTTAATATCTTCTGGCGTTCTTAAAAGTATAAGCGAATTTTATATTATTTTTACATTATTCGGTATACCAGGATTTGAAATATACTTGTGTTGGAAAAATTCCTAATCTATATCAAGTCGTGATTTCAAACATTTTTTATATTTCTGCATTGGACTTCTGTGCATCTTTCCGATTTTAGCATACAATAAAACTGTATGCCTCTAAAGAATGCATGCTTACAAAAAATGTGTCTTAATCTCTTTCAGGGGTATTAAAAATTTTAAATACTTTTTTTATTGCTTTCACGCTATATAAATTCAGACAGACACATATTGTTACACACCTTGTTTAGTTCCTGCTACAAAGAAGCGATAGTACACTCAGAAGAAATTACAGAAATTGTGAAGGTGTGTCCTCATAAATATCCTAAATATTTTTATTGTGAATGATTTTTCAATGATCGAAAATTATTTTTTTCTGATCACTTTGCTACCAAACTATAATTTGTACCCTGTTTCACATTTTCAATATGTAGATTTTTGAAAATTTCGAAAAAGTTGATTTTCAAGATTTCAAAATAATTCGAATGATTTCCTATAATTTCGAAAAAAATTCAGAGGATTTCAAAGCAAAATTTTTGAAAAACTTCAAGTAATTCTTAGAGATATTAAAATGTTTCAAAAGGACTCAAAATTATTCTAAAGTTGAAAAGATATCAAATGATTTGGAGAGGAATGAAGATTTTGTATTATTTCTAACAAGAAGTTTAGAAGCTCTTTGAAAATTTGGAAGGTTTCAAGAAAATGAAAAAAATTCTGAAGATATAAAGCAATTGTTAAGAATTCAAAAAGATTTCTAAAAATGTAGAAAAAAATCTGAAATATTTCAGGGCAATTTATTTTAATTTCGTAGAGTTAAAATAATTTTTTTTCGAATTTTCCCTAAAATTTGGTAAAATCCCATGAACTAACAAAATGAACAAATGAGTCCAATGATTAAATAGATATTCAAAGTTATTATTGTGTATTTTATATAATTTTTCTTCTCAAATTATAATTTGGTTGAACGAGGACTTGCATGTTGGTGGCGAAAGTGAGAACGTGTTTGTTGACAGGTGGTGAGTGGATTTACGGAATTTGTGTGAAAGGTGTGAGTGGAGTGTGAAAGTGGAAGCCCAGGAGGTGAGTAGAGTTGTGTGGGGTGAATTGAGGAAATAAAAAGTGGTTTTTGGCGTGAGAGTGAGGTGGGATTTAGGCAGATAGAGAAAGTGAGGTTAGGTTGGCAAGGAGCCGGGGGAGTTTGTGGTCGGGAGTCTTGGGCCTTTGAGGGGTCAAGGGTGGTTCTAGCAGAGTTAGGGGATGTTGAGGGAGAGAAGGGCGTGTCTGCAGGGGCTGTGAGAAATAGAAAAGAAAAAAAATGGAAATGAAGGAAAATTTGGCGGCGATTCTTCAGAGACATCTGTCGGCTACGGTGGGTACTGCATGGAGAGGTCCCAGTTACCATCGGCAGAGCGCGAGGTAAGCAGTGAGAGTGCTGTCTGTGCTGCTAGTGAAATTGACGGGGAGAAAATTTTCCACGTTCCACGACGGACAACAGCGCGTGGCTCGGTGTCGAGTGGTGCGTCGGGGAGAGGGAGAAGGCTGAACGGTGGCACAAGTGATGGGGAGGATCTCTTGAAGAGGAAGAGAGACAGCCGAGAGAGTCCGGACAGAAGCGAATTGGAGAGTCCTTTCAAGATAAGCGTGAGAGCACGTAGGTCACCCCCGCAAAAATGAAGGAAATGTCAGAGAAGGAGGCTCTCGGTATGCTGGTAGGCAAGATCAGTGGGGTTAAAGGAGGACGTGAGAGGAACTAAGCAGATGGAAGACATGAGGGAGGACTTGAGAATCAGAGATAAGATATTGGAAAAGGAAGTAAATGAGCTGAGGAAGAGAGTAGAAGGGTTAGCGAGGAAAAGGAAAGAGGAAAAAGTTGAAATAAAGCAGATGGAAGAGGAGATCAGGTTGTGGGAGGAAAGGAGGGAAAAAAGACTTGAGAAGGTGGAGGGCAGGACGGAAATGGAAGTAGGAGACGGGGGTTGGGGGAGTGAGAGTAAAGGTATTTGGGAGAGGGTAGAGAGTATGATAGAAGATGAAGTAGGAGAGCGTAGGAATGAAAAGGAGGAGAGGGCGGATAGGAGGGAAAGGATAAGGGAGATGGAGTTGAGAATGGAGAGAAAAGAGGAGGCAGATAGGAGAAATAATATCTTGATAAGAGGGTTGAAGCTAAACAGTGGAGAAGAAAGAGAGGGCGTGGGAGAGCTGCTACACAGCATAGGGTGGGTTGAAAGTAGGGCAGAGAAAATTAAATTGGAGGGGAGGAAGGAGAAGGAAGTGGCGATTGTGGAGTTGGAGATCTGGGAAGAAAAGTCGGCGTAATGCGAAATAAGAATAAGATACAGGATAAGGGAGTTTTCTTCGATCACGATTTGACGAGAAAGGAAAGGGATGTGCAGAGAATGCTGTACGACAGGGCTAAGAGGAAGAGGAGAGAAGGGAGATCGGCGAAGGTAGGATATCAGAAAATAAGAGCAGACGGGAAGATGTGGGTGTGGGACGGAGAGGAAGAGGTGTTGAAGGAAGTACAGGGGGATTTGTTTCATAAGAAGTAGGGGGATGGGGGTAATGAAGGGTAGAGGAGTAGTAAAGGTGCTGTACTGGAACGTAGCAGGGGCGAAAAAGAAGGACGAGGAGTTCTGGCGGTATATCCAGGAATTTGATGTTGTGGGACTGGTATAGACGTGGGTAGAAAGAAAGGAATGAGATAGAATAGAGCCAAAGCTGGCAAGGGGATATGGGTGGAGACTACAGGAGGCGGTCAGAGTGATGAAGAAAAGAAGGGCCAGTAGGGGAATTATAACCGGTGTTAGAGATATATTAGAGGAAAAAGTTCATGGAGAGGAAGAGGGGGAGGGAGTGCAAATGAGGGAGATAAAATAGGAGAGATAACGTGTAATTTTGTGACAGTGTACAATAAGGATGGGCTGGAAAGAATTAGAGAAAGAGTGGAAGATCTGCTGGGCGAAAGAGAGGAGGGTATGGTGGTATGGAAGGGGAGAGCTTCGAAAGGTAATCGAAGGATAAGATAATAAATAAAGAGGGGGAGATTCTAAGAGACTGGATGGAGCATAGAGGTGAGGGTGGCGGAAGACGAGGCGAGAAAGAAGTCTCGATAGGGGAGAGGGTGGCCTGGACGAGGGAGGCGATAGAGAAGTATCAGGGGCAGCTAGAAAAGGTACGCTTTGAAGGAGAGTCGGTGGAAGAGATACGGGAGGATCTGAAAGAGAAGGTGAAAGGGTGTGTGGAAAAGAAGGTATTTTGAAAGAAGAAAAAAGGAATAGTGAAGCCGTGGTGGGGTAGGGAATGTAAAAAGATGAAAAGGAAGGTGAAGAGGACGTACAGGAAGTGGAAAGAGGGTAATGCGAGAAGGGAGGAGAACGTAGAAATGAGGAAGGGGTTTAGATACATGTGTAAGAAGAAAGAACAGGGAAAGGAGAAAGATCTGGAAGAGGAGTTAGGAAATGTTAAGACAGAGGGGGACGTCTGGAAGATAATAAATAGGTTCAGGAAGCGTAGAGTGGGGATGAGTGAGAAGATAAGGAGTGAAGAGTGGAGGGAGTTTTTTGAAGAAACATTCCAGGGCTCAGATTCAAGGAAGCGTGATGGTGAGAGTAGAAGAACGGGGGAGGCAGAGTTGGAGGAGTTGAATGACGATGCGATAGAGGAGCAGATAAGGAAGTTAAGAAGGTAAAAAGCAGCAGGGCTGGACGGGGTAGAGAACAAAGCATGGCTGTTTAGTACACAAGAGGTTAGGGAGAGGCTGAAGGAGGTAGTGAAGAAAGTGTGGAGGGTGGAGGGATTCCCAGGAGTGTGGAGAGAAGGATTAATAGTGCCACTGTATAAGGAAGGAGATAGAGATAGATAGGAAAGTTAGAGAGGGATTACGATAATGAATACGGCGTATAAAGTATATGCGATGGTGGTGGCAGAGAGGCTGCGGAAGGATGTCGAGGAGGAAGGAATATTGCCGGAGACGCAGGTGGGCTTTAGGGCTGGTAGGAGTACTATCGACAATATTTACGTTCTGCAGCACGTGGTGGATAGAGAATTAGCGAAGAAAGGGTCGAAAGAGTACGCGTTTTATGTGGATCTCGAAGGCGCGTTTCCTTCGGTGGATAGAGGGAGGTTGTGGGAGGCAATGGAGGATAGGGGAGTGGAGAGAGGCCTAATGCAGAGGGTAATGGAGATATATGAAGAGACCAAAGACAGAATGAGAGGAGGGGAGGGGATTCCGGAGGGATTCTGAATGAATAGGGGGTTGAGGCAAGGGTGTTTGCCAGCCTCTGGTCACTCAATGCTGAAAAATGAAGGACGATAGTCGCCGGTGGCGCCTCCTGGCGGTATTTCGGATCCCTCAGATGATGATAATAATAATAATATACATTCTAAAATTAAGTTCAAAAGTGAATCAAATTATAAGAAACGAAGAAATAACAAATAAAATTACATGAATAATTATCAAAATAATTATTGATGAATTTCTCGCTATTTTTCTTTCGGATTCTCAACAAAAATGTGTTCTATAAAGAATTAGCAATAAAATAATGAAAGCTTATTTCACAGTTCCAAGTGGTATTTATTCTTACTTTATCAGTATTTGCAAATGACGTTGAATGAAGTGTACATTAGAATCAGTTGACATTAAATATGGACATTATTTACAACTATGTTACCGTCTAATAATTACAATTGAAAGTAAAAGTGGAATGAAATATTCATAAGTATAATTGACGAACAATTTTTCGATGCTTCCTAAATAATTAAAATTTCGGTCTATACTTTGAAAAATGAAATAAAAAATATTTCTGTGTGATTATTCTTCAATTTGCATGCAAAATTTGTTATTTGAGATAGGGATTTATATTTCTTGAAATGTCCCTATAGGGTTCGTATTTTAGTAAATTTTATACTGTTTATTATAAATCCCAATAATTTAAGAAAATTAATCATTTATAATAATTTCATTATGATCATTATCATTATGTATCATCATTATTATATTTTTTATTTATAATAATTGAATTCCAGCAGTCATGTGCTGTTTCCACAGAAACTCAATAAGTTTATATATTAAGTGTTTCAAGTTCCATTTATTTTTTTATATTTGTTTTGAACTTTCCGAGTTTTGATTCCAAATCTTGAACGCTAAGTTTTCTTTTTATAGCAGTTGCCTTAACTACTTTGAAATCAATTTTATTTAGGTTTTCCATTAAAATTTTCAAAATTTTTACTTTTAACGCTACGTTTTGCGTCAGTTTTTGAATTTTTCCGGTTGAGTTTACGTCTCTTTGGTTCGAGTTTTACATCTTTCTGGACGAGTTTTCGTCTCTTCGGTTTGGGTTTCGCATTTTTCAGTTCGAGTTTCCGTTTTTTCTGTTCGCACTTCGCGGTTTTCGGTTCGAGTTTTGCTTTTTTCTCTCCGTTTACTTTGTATTTCGTATTTTCAAGTTCGCGCTTGCCTTTTTCCATTTCGGGTGTTACATTTTCAGGTTCAGTTTCCGGTTTTTTTGGTGCGAGTTTCGCTTCATTTCTTATACTCGGTCGTTTATCTTTGCGAATCGTTTTTAAGTAGCACTCAAAAGCTACTTTAACTGGTAAACAAAGTCGGCTAATGTTTTTAGGCACAATTCGCCCTCGAAAAACTCGATTGATGTACGTTAAGAAAGCTTGACAATGTTTTTGAATGCAAATTTTTTTGAAAATTTTAAAAACCTCCGTTTTGTGCTCATTACATGTGAAAAACGAGAAAATAAGTCTACGCTGGAAGAGGCGTTCACATTTAAAGCCAATTTTAGTGTAAGATATATTACTCGCAAAAATTCTACCTAGAAGACGCTTAGCGTGTAAGTGTAAGTATCTAAAGAAAGTACTTTGACGCCTCTGGAGGGAGGGTTTTTGAAAACTGTTTAAACAATCGGAACATGATTTAATTGAAGGCAGACTTCTTTGCAAGGACTTGATTACATCACCCGAGTAGCTATAAACGTTATCGTTCTCTGGAATTTGATATAATTCATTTTGCAAATTGTCACCCTCAGTAACATCATGCTCTCTTTGTTTTTTCTCTTCGTCTTCCTCAACGTATTCCTCGTTGTCTACTTCCTCCGGTAAATAATTAGTACCACTAAGTAAAGTTTTACAATCTGAAAGAATGAATTCTCCGGTATCTTCTTCACAATTATAACCGGGTGAATGTTTGGACGTTAGATTAGTTATGAGTAAAGATTTGAATATCGCCTCGAATTGGTAACATGTCGGTTTATTGGATCTAAAATCATGGCTCTTTACGTTCCCGAAAAAATTTTCTAAAGGATCCTGATTTATGTTTCGCGTATCAAAACTTTTAAACCCAAGTGATTTTAATTTTTTCCACAACAATTTGAAACCCTGCAACGTATCAATTAAGTTTCGTAGACATGGGATAGCAGTTTTCACAGGTTTTCGAGTCACAGGGTTAATAAACCGCATGTTCTTCAACAGTTTCCTTGCATTGGAAAAAAATTCGTCGTGATACGAGGTTTCCGTCAATGGAATGCGCTTGGGATGATCGTCGCCGTAGCTCACGCCATTCATTCCATCTGCGATACCATTCATCAATTGCAAGATGAAGGCCGTATGAATTCCCTCAGGTGGCATACTTTTCTCTCCAATGCTTGTCTTGAATGATCCTAAAAATGGAAAGGAACTGAAATAATTGAATATATCAAATTTGTCAAGGAAATTCGTACATCTCACAAAATAAACTAAATTCAAAATAAACAAATATTAAATGTTACCTCCTGATCTTGCAAGGACGTCAACGAAACAATAAAGTTTTTTGCTAAAAACTTGCATCATTAATTTGACTCTCATTTTGTTGATTTTGTCCAGAAACACGTGTTGTTCTGTTAAATCTGGTACATGTCGTTCCAACAAAGAAGAATACACATCTATTTCATAGGCTGTGATTATGTCCTTCCAGGAAGCAAACTTCCTATCCTCATCCTTTAAATTTGGTCTATCAAAATCTATTTCGATATCCTTAGTTAAAAAATTGTTTCGTATACACTTTAACAAATGCGGTCCATCGTAGAGCGGTACGATTTCAACATCGTCGATGAGAATAGTCCAATCTGAAAAAAGTTAAAGTATGATTATCAAGGCACACGTATTTCAAGGAGAAAAAAAGCAGATAACATTGAAGAACAAACTTACACTTCTGAATTCCTTTCTCCTCTCTAATTTTGTCTGTCTCCAATTGCAACGACTTAATTGTCTTCATATTTGAAGATCCCTGATCGCATACTGTAGCTGCGACAATAAACCCAGCTTCTGTGACTGCACGTACAACGTCCTTAATGCACCGAGTTAGTTGTCCATGTGTCGTTTGAGCAGCACAAAAATTATACGTAAGCGGAATTTTCCATCCAGTTTTTATACCTCTTAGCATAAAGACGAGTGCGTGGTCGGCGTACTTGGGAGTGCGGTTCGTGCCCCAGTCTTCGAGTCCAATAATTTTATCTTTTTCAGCGCAATACTGCAGGTGAAGTTTTAGGGAAACTTCGTCCCACATCAGTACGCAGACCTTGTCCAACTCATCGACCATACGGTCTGCTGCTTCCTTCAAACAATCTTTCATTGTTTTTGTAACGCCGCAATCCAAACGAATCTGAGTTAGTACCTGTCGAACTCTTCTTGGAGTCGGAATTGGCAAAAAAGTACATAAATATCTATATGCAGATGCTGATCTCTTGTAAATTGAGAGACATAAAAGCCTTTCATCTGGCGTATATCGTCGACCATTTTTTGATCTATTGGAATTTCGTAATATCATGCTAACGAAGTGTCTCTGAAGTGTGGTTAGTTTTTCTAAGTGCACGTTAAATTCTTGGGCCTGTACAATCGCCGAAATCTTCCTCATTCGATTTGCGTACCTATATATTAATTAGTTAATAAATTTGGAGTATAACTATAATCTAGTGTGTACACTGTACAGCCCTTTTCACGAGCAGCGTGAATGTATCACGCACATATTTAGTGAGGCATGCCTAAATTTTTTAAATATATTATATACACTAGGGTGGTCCAAAAATGCATTGTAAATTTTTTTACTCCAGAGGCAAGACACCCCCCCCCCCCTTCGCCAAATTGTCTATTTCTGGAAAAAAGAAATCCGTATTTTTTCAGAATTTCAATATCAACACGTACAATAAGTTTTCAAACAATTTTTTAATGTTTTAATAAATGTAACCTATTTAAACAATGATTGCTTCCCAAACAATGTAAAAAATAATCGTATTTTCTGAATAGAATATAATAGTTGGTCATTGTTAAAAAAAAATAATTTTTTTAACATTACGTTATTATTTAAACAATTAGTTATTGTTTATTTTCAAATTTTGTAAAAATCGAACCAGAGATGAGCCTTTTTTCTCAAATTGTTATCCTATGCTACTTGCTGTTGAATATTTAGATAACTCCAATACTTTTCTACTAATGTTTAATAAATTTGTATTTGTTTAAACAATATTTATATGCCCAAGCAATTGTTTTTAGAGAATTTGAAAAAAAATAATATGAAATAGACCACATACAACTATTATTCTGACTGTATTTTGCATGGAAAAACATATAATGGTAATAATTTTTGAATTGTTTAAACAAATATGATTTATTTGAATGATGAATTAAAATTTAGATGAATAATTTTGTGTTCTATTTCATATTATTTTGACGTTTTCAAAAGGAAACTGCTTGAGCAAATGAATGTTGTTTCAAGAAATAAAAATTTGTTAAATATTAGGAGAAAAGTGTCAAAATTATGTAACTATTTATCAATAAGAAGCATAGAATACGAAATTAGAAAAAGTGGACATCTCTTGCTCGCTTTTCAGGAACTTTGAAAATGAACAATAATTAATTGTTTAAATAATCACATCATGCTTTTAACAAAATTTATTATTTCAACCAATGATTAAATATCATACTCCATTCAGGAAAGATGATTATTCTTTACATTCTTTGAAAAAAATCATTGTTCAAATGAGTTACATTTATTAATTGATTGCAAATTTCCAATAATACGTTAAAATACAGTTTTTTTATTTTTGGTTCATATTCGTGGCATCGTGGGCGGTAAGGGGGGGGGGCTGAAAATGAAATTAGTAGATATAGTTTTATTCCGTCAACACTTTTCTTCAATCCCTGAAAAACTTGGCGACTTTCGATCAAATCCTGAAGTATCAGTACAATTTTTCGTAAATCCAAGAGTACTCATTTTTTTCCGGAAATAGAAACTTTTGGTTTAGGTGTCTTGCACTCTAGCTTGAAAAAGGTTTTTTGGACCAACCTAATATACACTTGTAAAGCAAGTAGTACAAATGAAAGTAAAATTATACAAACAACAAGATGTGAAAAAAATAGAATTGGTAACAACAACAAATAATTTCGAATAAAGTGAATGAAATTCTGTTGACATACTTTATGAAAATGAAATTGTTTCTATGAAGCAAAATATCAAGACTCTTCGAAATTCTTCATATTAATTTAATAACCGGGATATTTTCGGTGATATTTCGGGATATATATGTATATGTTTATAAAATTTTTGTGTATTACTTTAGAATTGGAAAATATTTTAAGGAATATACAAAACAAAATACCGCAAACTTTTCGTTCTGTAATTATCGCGCTCTTTCTTTGCTTCTAACACCTCCTGATACATTTTTCGTGTTTTTTCGTCCAATTCTGTTCTTTTCCACACTAAGCGTTTACAAGGTCTGCAGTTTATAGATTTCGGGGTACGAGTATCTTCAGCTTTCTCATTGATATGTGCCGTCCCCAAGTTTTCAAGAAGTGTCACATCTTGAACACTTTCGTCCTCAAAATTGAAGCCCGGAGTAGATTCAGGTACCATGTTTTCAGTTATCTCAACTTTATAATTATTAAGAGTCTCTTTTGGTGCTTCCGAAAAAAGGTTTTTGCTTGAAAATTTACGCTTTTTTAATTCTGACGTTGATAAGGAAACTGAGTCAGTAGTTTCATCAGCTGCAAGTAGAGAGCTCCGTCGAAAAGAACCATGTTTTGGCGAATTGGAAATCCAATTACGATAAGTAATTGGTGAAAATGCTGTTGTTGATGGAGAAACATTGACTTCGGCTGACGAATTTTCCTTCTCTTCCACATCGATCTGTTGATAACCAGTTTCCTTACAAGAAGCATTTTTCGGTTTTGCAGGCAGCAGCAATGAAGGTACAGCTCCTTGCCTTAGATTTCTTCTCACTCCGCACACGTAATCTTCTTGCCAAAAGTGTAAATAACAAATTCGGTATCGATTTTGATACACCTGTGCGTAGGTTAGCTCTAGCAAATGTGGATTACCCGTGGCTTCAATCCACTCCAATCCGATTTGCCCATCTACACGAAAGTGATGCGATTTTTCCCGACGGGTTGATGGACAATCTAGTACACAGCACTTCTGTTTGTCACTTAAATTCGGTCGCGGTTTCATGGTTACATTCTTGAATGAATTTGTTGACATTTACCGGCATAACTGTCAAATTCAAAATTTGAAAAAAAATGACGCTCCACTTTTCGGTCAGCCTGTAAGGAGTGTGGAGAGGGAAAATCGCAGCGCCGTCTAGCGGTGTCTCAGAGCAGGATCAGGAAATGATACTTCAAGTTTGGTGACTAGTGACCGGAGGCTGGGTGGCCTACAACAATAATATGGGAAATTAAATTCCGAATAGAATCGAAATTTCAGCTGTGAATAGAGTACGGCCCACTCTTGTGATTTCAGTCTAAACCGAAGATACTGTTTTATGTCCAGCTGGTACGTTGAAAGAATACTTACGTATAACTAAGCAGTTAAGAAATTCAGAAAACAAAAAACAAGTTGTTTACCTCATTCAAAGAACCACATAAAGCTGTGGAAACTCAGTCTCCAAGTAGATGGATCAAAACTATCTTTCGTAAGAGTGGGGTTGACAGTGATTCGTTCAGTGCATACAGCACACGCGACGGGTCAACCTGAACGGCAAGTAGAAATGGTATCAATATAGCTTTCATTAGCCATACTAAATAAGGATTAGTTATAAGAGATTCAAACTAGAGATAGGGGCGCTTCGTACAATTATAAGAGCAAACGAATTTACCTGTAAGTGAAGTTTTATCATAATTGTACGAAGCGCCTCTTCCGAAAAGATCAGTTCCCTCCCAGCCGTTGTTATTCCCAAGTCCTAACTCTTCATATTTAGGACCCCACTTCTATTGTTATGGTGAATACTTAAAAATAGTGACGAAATTAAGAAAGATTCCAGACTTGCACAGCAAGATGACGATAGTAAGAACACAAAGTTTAAATTTTTAAACTTTGAAAATGTGGATTGTCGGCACAGATGGGAGAGTACTACATCCTGATCTTTTCCAAAGAGGCGCCTCGTACAATTATGATAGAAGTTCACTTACAGTTAAGTTCTTTCAATCTTATAATCATTTATTATTATGTTCTAATAAACTTAGTAAATTCACAGTTCAATATTCACAATAGTAATTCTTGAAATATTGACGCTATATCATGGGTAGCTATTGTCTTATTGTAATAATAAATATTATAATATCAAATTTCACAACCGAAAGTTTCTCCATGTATTTAAAGGAATTAAATTTGTTCAAATGATTGTGTTTTTCTACAAAAATTGGCTGTTTTCTAACAGATCGATACTTGTATGGCCTGTTAGATAGCGCTGCAATCAATAGTCTTGTACTTTATAAGTGGAATGCTGATGATGAGCCATACCATATTCCCTACAATCTTTGGGATTGAATGATTCCTACTGAACGTAGAAAATTGTTCCAAAAATAATGTTAGATTATCCATGTAAATTAGTAAATTTAGTCAATTACAGTCATATCAAAGATTTCTTTTCATATTTTTTTTACGTCAGAGTGCAATAATTGATTTGCACCTTACATGCAAAAAAATGTATTTATTGTTTTTAATTGGTTCTTTTTACAGTTATTTGCTTTGTATAAGTCTTAATATTAAAAGTTTCTTATTAATCAGTTAAAGAGTATTATAATAATAGTTATCCTGTGCACCAACATACAGTTCAGGTTTCGCTAACGCCTTCATTCGAATCTTGCCGCTCTGAGCTAGTAGTTGAGGAGAAAATCCGCCAGGGCGCGAGGTGTCGCCTCTCTTACAACAAAAATGACGCGTCGAGTCTTCAAGATGGCAGCCGACACAAATCACGGCATACTTACGTGGCGTAGAGGCTCTTCTATTGCACCACGGTTTTTAAATTTAAAGTATTATTATACAATAGCATAGGGAATATTCCTTATCAAATCTTAAGGGAAATTTCGCTACTTTTTGTTTAATATTCTAAAAAAGCTCAGGGAGATTTTTGTAAATAATGAGTACCAATAGCACGTAAGCACGTAATGCTTACCACGTGGAGGGGACAAGAAAATAGAACGAAGTAACAAACGGAACACGAAACTGGAAAAAAATAAGATACACTACTTTCTGAAAACAACCCTTGTGGAAAAATTTTTTAAAAGAAAGTACAACATTTCTACAACTGTAACTTTTTCTCAAAACATGTCCTTTTTGTAAACAAAAAGTGTATAAAAAATTATATAGAAACAATATTTTAAGCATTACTCTACAAATTTTGGAGACTTTGCTCGTCATAAAGTTTGGGAAAATCCCCGAAATTTCAGGTATTATTACTTTTTGATTTATATTCCACAAGAATGTTTGGGGAATTTTCCCTACTAATCTTTGGACACTAAATTATGTAAAAATATGTCTCTGAAATTTGTTTCTATAAAATTATACAACATCATAGTAGTTTATAAAATTAGGCTGATTTTGTTTCAAGAATTTTCTGGTAAGTAGGAAAGCAAAGCACACAGAGTTTAACGTATTGTAAGTGTTTGAACATTATTTATTGCTTTCTGCATGAACATCTGAAAACTACATTAGATTTAAGTACTTAGAACATTATAACTTGAATTTGAAGATTTCGAAGACCCAGAAGAAGAATAAAGAAGAATCTGCCTGCATCGCGTCAATAATATTT
>CAKNXH010062601.1:0-11853 GCA_932178445.1 Andricus quercusramuli
AAAAAAGGACCTCAACATCCTTGTAGATGCGGTAAATAGGTATTCTAAAGCGATTGGCATGAGCTTCGGACTGGACAAGTGTGCCTGCGTCCACCTACACCAAGGAAGACTAGAAACTGCATCATCCCGTGGTGATCAGGATGTTCAACTCATAGGCGGAAATACCATTCAACATCTTGGTATTGGAGAAACATATACATATCTTGGAATACCGCAAGCGGAAACCCAAAATGTGCATAACTTAAAAACGGCCCTTGGAAAAAGGTATCGCCAAATTCTCAGAAAAATTTGGGTTTCCGAATTATCTGGAAAGAATAAGATCCAGGCGACAAATATGCTGGCCGTTCCTATACTGCTCTACACGTTTGGTGCAGTAAAATGGAACGTCGATGAGTTAAAGCAACTTGATCGAAGCACACGTAAGATGATGACAATACAACGAAGTCTTCATCCTATATCTCCCATACCTCGAATATATCTCCCTCGCGATAAAGGGGGTAGAGGCTTGCTAAGCTTAGAGTGTCTTCATCGAAGAACGGTTCTGGCTACAGCCTGCTCAGTTCTTAAAAGCACGGATTACCTTATGCGACTCGTTCATCAACACGAAGTCGCCAATGCCCCTTCATAGTAAGTTCTACGGAATCATACGTAGAGAAGAGTTCTCGATAGGTCTGTCCAACATGTTTCTCAAGTCTGCTGGATTGAGATCGGAGACTGAAGGATTTCTTTTTGCCTGTCAAGACGGCGTTATAGACATCATAGTTTACCGCGAGTGCATAATGAATGTACCTGGAAACGATACCAACTGCCGAGCGTGGAAGCAAGAGCCAGAAACACGTGGACATGTTCTCAGTGGATGTTCTAAATATGCACGCTACGCGTACATAGAGAGACACAATGCAGCTCTAAAAGTGTTATATTACCATCTTAGGCATTTCTATGGTGTTGATCTATTGCCCGTCTTGCCATACGCTCAGGGAGAACTCAAGTCCGTTGTGGAGAATGATCAGTGTAAGATCTACTGGAATTTCTCATTCTCCACCACTCACACTATCACTATCCACTATCACGGCAAAGGAGGGAGAAAAATGAGCGAAATATCAAGCACTTCTTTTCGAGCTGAGTAGGCTGTACCAAGGCTATAAAGTCCATGTTATAATTCTCATACTCGGTTGTCTTGGAGGTATGAAAGCTTCATTCATCAGCCAACTCAACAAGATTTCGGCTTGCCAGCGTCAGGCTCATTTCATCGCAAACCGGATGCAAAAGGCTGTTCTTCTGGGATCGCTCCAGCTGGTCCGTCAACACTGTTCCTCTTAACATCCTACAAAAATTTTTAGCTTTAAAAAAGTATCCAGAGGTGAAACCTTCATCTCCAACTGTCTTGTCTGCCGCGCAAGGTCATCCGCGGCTAGAGACCTGACTCCAAGGAACAGTGTTGCCCGATGTTATCACGCGTAAATTTTCCGCTCTTGCTTACCTTCTAGGACAGAAGGGGCAGAAGCGGATGACAGACACGTTCCAGTAGCTTCGGGATTGGTTTCTGTAAGGATCCATGATCGTAGCTTCCGGAGCCTACAACTTCTCTGAATAAAAGTATAAATCTCAGAGATATGACATTTGTTATTTAAACACAGAAAATGTCAAATAACAACAAAACGACCTGGAATTTGTTATGTGCACCCGATATATTCGGAATCAGGAGAACATTCTTCACAAGAATAAATCATCAAGTCGTGCAGACCTAAACTGGACACTAGAGTGCACTTGAATCCCAGACTAGCATGCGTTCAGGGCCTCCGAGAGCCGTTCCGGGGCCCGGGTTCTATATTATCACATGTCCTCCTCTGTCCCACTTACTACGCAGAGTTTTACTACAGACTACTAGCGTTTCACTACTTTAGTTTTGCTAAAGAGTTTTAATTGACGAAAGATAGTTGCTAATTAGGATATACGCAGAAAAATATAGGACCATTCCGCTGACCCCACCACCCACGCGAATTAAACTTTTTTTGGGCCACATATTTAGTGCAGAATTTGTTCAAATTTGTTCAACCAAAATTAGAATTTGTGCAAGACGGAAGTACCTGATAACTCAATAAAACAGTTGCAAGGCCAGCAAAAAGGTTCGCTGGCCCCGACATTATCCAAATTCAAGTTCATATGAGCGTATTATTTCCGTTTCAATTTGTTCGAATTTGTGCAGCCAACTTCAACTCCTAAAAACTACCCCCTATACGGAAAACACTGTGGTGGTGCCAGCGAAACGTTTCTCTGACCCCGACATTATCCAAAATCAACTTTATATGAGCTTATTATTTTTTTTGTTTTAATTTGTTCAAATTTATGCAACCAAGTTTAACCCCTAAAAACTACCCCTTATGCAGCAAACACTATGCCGGGGCAGCGAAATGTTTTGCTGGCCCCGACATTATTCAAAATCAACGTTATATGAGCGTATTATTTTCATCTCAATTTGTTCAAATTTTTGCAAACAACTTGAACCCCTAAAAACTACCCACTATGCGGCAAACACTATGGCGGGGCCAGCGAAACGTACGCTGGCCCCGGACATCATCCAAAATCAACTTTGTATAAGCGTATTATTTTCGTCTTAATTTGTTCAAATTTGTGCAACCAACTTCAACCCCTAAAAACTACCCCCCATGCGGAAAACACTATGACAGGGCCAGCGAAGCGTTTCGCTGACCCCGACATTATCCAAAATCACCTTTATATGAGCGTATTATTTTCGTCTTAACTTGTTCAAATTTGTGCGACCAACTCCAACCCCGAAAAACTACCCCCTATGCGGCAAACACTATGGCGGGGCAGCGACACGTTTGGCTGGCCCCGACATTGTCCAAAATCAACTTTATATAAGCGTATTACATTCGTCTTAATTTTTTCCAATTTATGAAACAATCACCAACCCCTAAAAATTACCCACTATGCGGCAATCGCTTTGGCGGGGCCAGCGAAACGTTTCGCTGGCACCGACATTATTTAAAATCACCTTTATATGAGCGTATTATTTTCGTCTTAATTTGTTCAAATTTGTGCGATCAACTCCAACCCCGAAAAACTACCCCCTATGCGGCAAACACTATGGCGGGGCAGCGAAACGTTTCGCTGGCCCCGACATCATCCAAACACAACTATATATGAGCGTATTATTTTCGTCCTAATTTGTTTAAATTTGTGAAACCAACTCCAACCCCTAAAAACTACCCCCCATGCGATAAACACTATGGCGGGGCAGCAAAACATTTGGCTGGCACCGACATGATCCAAAATCAACTTTATATGAGCGTATTATTTTCGTCTCAATTTGTTCAAATTTGTGCAACCAAATTCGACCCCTAGAAACGTTTCGCCGGCCCCGACATTATCTGAAGTCAACTTTATATGAGCGTGTTATTTTCATCCTAATTTGTTCAAATTTGTGCTACCAACTCCAACCCCTAAAAACTACCACCTGTGCTGAAAACACTATGGCGGGGCCAGCGAAACAGTTCGTAGGCCCCGACACTGTCCAAAATCAACTTTATATGGGCGCATCATTTTCGCCTGAATTTTTTGAAATTTGTGCAACCAACTGTAACCCCTAAAAACCACCCCATATGCGGAAAACACTTTCGGGGCCAGCGAAACGTTTTGGTGTCCCCGCCATAGTGTTTGCCTCACAAAGGGAAGCTTTCAGGGGTTGAAGTTGGTTGCACAAATTTGAACAAATTAACACGAAAATAATACGCTGATATAAAGTTCATTTCGTATAATTTCAGGGCCAGCGAACGTTTCGCTGGCCCCGCCATAGTGTTTGCCTCTCAGGGGCTAGTTTTCAGGGGTTGAAATTGTTCGCACAAATTTGAATAAATTGAGACGAAAATAATACGCTCATCTAAAGTTGATTTTGGATAACGTCGGGCCAGCCAAACGTTTCTCTGCCTCGCCATAGTGTTTGCCGCATAGGGGGTAGTTTCAAGAGGTCGTTGGTTGCAAAAATTTGAACAAATTAAGATGAAAACAATCCGCTAATATAGAGTTGATTTTGGATAATGTCGGGGCCAGCGAAACGTTTTGCTGGCCCCGCCATTGTTTTTTTGAGTTATCAGGTACTTCCGGTGTTGCACAAATTCTAATTTTGATTGAACAAATTTGAACAAATTCTGCACTTAATATTTGGCCCAAAAAAAGTTTGATCTGCGTGGGTGGTGAGGCCAGCGAAATGGTCCTGAAAAATATGTACAAATTATAAAAGATACTACCACTAAGAACGGATCTTAAGGAGGTTCGATGATGGCATAGCTAGTCAATGAAGTGTCTAAAAATTTTCTCAGTGCAGAAATTCCAAAAAGTTGTCATAAATATTATCGTGAATTATTAGTTACATCGCACAAAAAATTTTAAGTTGAAAATAATTTTTCAAGTGAGTAAATATTATTATTTATTTATTATTTATTTATAAATATTCATCATATTCATGTATTATAATATTAACAAAAGGTGTAGTAAAGCTTCAGCTTCAGAACTAGAAAACATTACAAATTTGTTCAAAGGAAGTTGTGCTTTTAATGCCTTCTTTCGCGATCTTCTTTCTCCTTCCTTCTTTTTGCAGCTCATTTTGAGCAAAACACTGCATATTTTACGCACAAAAACACACACACAAAACAGTCTAAGAACGATTGTCAGTGTCGTTCGATATCCTTTTCTATTTACAAGACGATACCCACACCATAGAAAGTAGAAACGTATTTACATCGCGCTTCACGCTCGATTCCTCAAGATTGTTGAATTTCGTGTTTATCTTCAATGAAAAGAAAAAGTTCATTTGTAAATATTATAAAATCATCAAAACCTCTACATATGAAGTGATTGTTAAGTTTTTTTAAATTTTAGACTGAAAAGGAACTTCATTTACTTAAGGTTCTATATCCACCTTAAGGAACACATTCTCATCCAGACACTCACGCTTCGCGCTCGATATTTGATTTGAAAATCATTTGAACCTTGCGTTACATGATCGTTTCTGTGCACCGTATGATAGAATCAAAAATTTTGAGCGCACTTACGGTGCGTGATTTGGTCGTCGCGCTTCGCGCTCCGAAATACATTGATCGCGCACTTTGTGCGTCATGTTATATATTCCTCATATACAAATTACTAAGGTTGTATTTGATTTCAAATGAAGAATAATGATATAATTTCGGCGACAAATTTTACTAGTTTAAATGTTATCACAGCTTGTGTCGTTTTTCAACAAAGTTAATTTTTTCATTTTTAATATATTCTTACAATGAAAATTGATTAAAAATTTGTAGGCTTCCGTTTCCAGTACCGATAGAGGTTACACGGTGTTTTTCGAGTGCGATCATTTGTTGGAAGGGAGAATTGAAAAGTTTAGTGAGTACGGTGAGGGTGTGGTGAGTAAAGGGATTGGGGTGAAGGTGCAAGTGTGATTGAAGGGAGCGGTAGAAAGTGCGAATTTATGCAAAAAAGATAAAAATCGAAGAGAGTTGATTTTGAGGTTAGGTTCGCTTCGGCGAGATACTGGGTTTTTTGGGAGAGGGTAGGAGTTCGAAGCGTGTCAAGGGAGAAGGAGTAGAGGTGGCCGCACATTGCCAAAAGAAATAAGGATAAGAGGGTGAGTTTTGAGTGAGTTTTTTAAAGTTTGGGGTTGTAATAGAAAGTGACGGGTGGGGAAGGGAGGAGACAGGAGTGGGGGAGTGGAGGTTAACGGTCGGTTAATACGTAATAGCAGCATGCCTGTTACGCGGAGTCCACAGCACGTTTCCAGAGGGAAACAGAGCGAATTTGGTGAGGAGTGTGAAACAGAAAGAGAGAGTGATAGCAAAGAGAGAGAGAGGATAGCGTCGCTGACGAGGCAAGCGGTGAGGGGAGCGCAGATGAAACGTTTGCTATGCCTTTGAACCCCGTGGCAATGGCAGAGTCGAGTCGAGGAAGGAGTCATAGGCGCGGGAATCGCGGGAGGCCCACTAATCTAGAAAGACTCAGATCAAGGAGTTCGGGGTCGAGAGAGCTGTTACATAGGTGGCAAAAGTCGGCAAACGCGATTAGCAGCGAAAGCGTGAATAGCGAAGGGGAGAAAGCGGGAGACGACAGAAGGAAAAGAGAAATGGTGTGCGAAGACGCGGAGAAGGGCAATGAAATTAAAAAAGTTAAGATGAAAAAAAGAACACCGGATAGAGATAGGGATGAAGGGAATATGCTGGGAAAATTAGAAGCTCTTATAAAGGGATTTAGAGAGGAGACTTGCGGAAGATTGGAAGAGACATGCGAAAGACTGAATGATATGCAGCGGCAAGGGGAGGAGGTAAAAGACGAAGTAAGAAAAGTGAGACAAAAGTGGGAAGAATGGGATGCATTATGGAAAGGAGAGAAAGAGAAGGTATGGAACAAATTGGAAAGCATAGACAATAGACAGAGAGAGAATGAGGAGGATAGACAAAGGGATATGAAATTGTTAGAAGAAAGAGTGAGCAAGCTAGAACCAAGGAATGAGCATAAAGTGGAAGAGAAAGGGAGCTCGGAAGAAGTAAGAGAGTGTGAGGGGGTAATGCATGAGCAGAATGAAAGGTGGCGCTTGAGACTGATGAAGATTGAAAGAAGAATGGAAGGGAAAGAGAGAGCAAAGAGGAAAAAGAATATAATAGTACAGGGTTTGAAAGCGAACAGGGAAAAGGAAGAGGAAGAGATTGGGAAGCTGATGAGAGACATCGGAGTGCAATTCAGATTTGAAGGGATAAAAAGACTAGGAGGGAAGGAAGAGGGGAAAGAATGTGTCTTTTTAGTGAAACTAGAAAGAGAGGAGGAAAAGTATGAAGTAATGGAGAAGAAGAAGTTATCGAAAGGAAGAAAAGAAAGAATCGAAGATGATCTGACGTGGCGGGAAAGGAGAAGAAAGTGGATAATTGAGCGAAAGGCATGGACCGAGAGGAGTAAAGGTAATAGGGTAAGGATCGGGAGAGATAGGATATGTGTAAACGGTGATATATGGATTTGGGACGTTAAAGTAGAAGACCTGAGGGAGGGTAGGAAATGGGTAGTGAATAAAGGAGACAAGAGGGAGGAAAATGGGAATGCAAGTATCACGGGGGGGTTTCAAATCGAAAAAGGGCTTGAATGCAAGGAAGAAAGGTGAGAAATGCAAGAAGGGCGACGTGAAAGTAGCGTTCTGGAATGTTTCAGGACTAAAAAACAAGGACAAAGGATTTTGGGGAGATTTGCAGAAGTGGGATGTGATAATGATGAGTGAGACGTGGGTAGATGAGAAAGAATGGAAAGGCATGAAAAGAATATTACAGAAAGCATATGAGTGGAAGATGCAAGCAGCGAGAAAGGAGCATATAAAAGGGAGAGGAATGGGTGGCATGGTGTCAGGGGTAAGAAAGGAACTGGTGGTAGAGGAAGAAAAGGGAGAGTATAGAGAAGAAAAGGACGGCACAATGGTTAGGAGAATAAAATTAGGAAAAGTTATGATGGATGTAGTATGCGTGTACAGAAGAAGAGGAGAAGAGGGAGGGTGGAGAACAATAAAGAAATGGACAGAAGAAAAAGGTGACAGGTTGGTCCTAATAGGGGGGGACTTGAATGCATGGACCGGGGAACAAGGCGGAGAGGTATGGGATAGAGAAAAGGAGATGTTCATAAGAAATTCGAAGCAAAAAGAAACAGACCGGGAGGGTAGGAGGCTTCTGGACTTGTTAGGAGAGGTGAAATGGCTCATTTGTAACGGCAATACCAAGGATGATGAAGGAGGGGAATAAACTTATGCGGGTTCAGGGGACACCGTCATAGATTACATTCTGGCAGAAGAAAGAATAAGGAAGTTGATGGTTAAAATGGAAGTTGGCGACGTGATAGGCTCAGAACACTTTCCGGTGATTGCGACAATGAGAGGTGGTAGTCCAAAGCGGGGTAGGGGAAAGAGGGAAGGAAAGAGGGAAAATAAATTGGAAATGGGCTTTTGGGGGAAGGAAAAATTAGGAGAATTTAAAGAAAAAATAGAAAATGAGGAAATAGGAGGTTTGGAAGAGGAAGGAGTAGACAAGCTGCTAGGAAATCTTAAAGGAGTGATTGATAAAGTAAGGGAAGAGGTGAGACCAAGAGAAGAAGAGGGGTTTTGGAGAGGTTGGTGGGACGATGAATGCAGTGAAAGTAAAGAAAGGATGAAGGAAAGTGTAAGAAAATGGAGGAAAGGGGAAATGACAAAAGGAGAACTCAACAGGAGAAAGAGAGAGCACGAAAGAATGATGAAGGAGAAAAGACAGAAGGAAAAAGAAAGGTACATGGAAGAGGTAAAGAAAGCGGTAAAGGAAGGGAGGGAATGGGAAGTGATAAACAGGAAAAGAGGAGGAAGGAAGGGCATAAATGAAGAAATAGGAATGGAAGAGTGGACGAAGCACTTCAAGGGGCTGTTAGGAGGTGTGGAAAATAGGGTGAAGGGAGAAGGAAGAAAAGCGGTAGAGCGAGACGAGGACAGCGAAAACGAGATTAGCAGGGAAGAGGTAAATGAGGAAATTGTTCGTTTAAAAAGAAATAAGGCATTAGGGGAGGATGGGTTGAAAAATGAAGCACTGAAATATGGGGGAATAGGAGTGAGAGAAGAGATGTGGAAGATTTGCAATAAGGTATAGAAAGGAGAAGGGTGGCCGGAGGAATGGAAGACAGGGCTGATAGTACCGCTGATTAAGAAAGGAGAGGGAAAAAGGGTAGATGGATATAGAGGGATCACACTCATGTCGGTGGGATATAAAATTCATGTGGAAGTGCTGAGAAGGAGGTTAGAAAGACAGGTGGAAGAAAAAGGAAGTATACCACACAATCAAACAGGTTTTAGAAAAGGGATGGGAACCATAGATAACATCTACGTGTTCAACTATCTAGTCAATAGGAACCTAGGGCGAAAGAAAGGGAAACTAGTTGCACTGTTCGTCGATTTTAAGGCAGCATCTGACTCAGTTAACAGGAGGGTGTTATGGGCATCCATGAAAGAGAGGGGATTAGACGAAGGATTGATAGAGAGGATAAAAGAGATATTCGTGGAAACTAAGATAAGGGTAAAGATAGGAGACAAGAAAGGAGAGGAATTCTGGACAGGAAGAGGGCTCAGGCAAGGGTGTCCGTTGAGCCCACTTCTGTTTAGTATTCTTCTGGCAGATTTGGAGGAGAAGTTGGAGAGGAAAGGAAAAGGGGGAACAACGCTAGGAACAGGCAAAGTGTACTCACTAGCATATGCAGATGATGTAGTGCTAGTCGCGGATGATGAAAGAGGTATGAATCTGTTGATGAGAATGTTCGAAGAATATGTGAGAGAAAAGGGTTTAACGGTGAATGTGAACAAGACTAAGATGATGTGTTTCAGAGATAAAAGGGGAAGATAAGAGTATGAATGGAAGATAAATAGTGTGGTGTTAGAGTTGGATGATGAGTTTTGCTACCTAGGATTTTGTTTCGAAACGAGAGGAGGAAGCGAGTTGCAGGTGAGAAAGAGATTAGAATGTGCGAGTAAAGTAATGGGAAAAGTATGGGGTATAGGAAAAAGAAGGTTTAAAAACGACTGGAAGGTGAGAGTATGGATGTTTTATGTCTTAGTGTGGTCAGTGTTAAGCTATGGAGTGGACATTTGGGGATGGAAAGAGCATAGGAGAGGGGAAAGTTTGCAGGAGAGATTTTTGAGATGGGTTATGAGAGTGAGTTGGAGCTGCCCAGGTTATATGCTGCGGGAAGAAATAGGTCGAGAAAAAGTGGTGGTGAGGCAAGCGAAAAGAGCATGGAACTTCGAAGAGAAACTAAGAAGGGGAGAAGGAAGCAAAATTGCACAAGCGTGTGCCCGGGAGGTTATGGATAAAGAGAGGAGGGGCAACGTGGGGCGTTCAAAATGGGAGGAAGAGAGGCAGGTAATGAGGTTTGAGTGGGGTATGCAAGATAGGGGTAGAGAGTGGGAGGAAATAGAGGAAGATATTAAGGCAAGGCAAGAAGAGGAAAGTTGGGAAAAAATCGTTGATTCAAGGTACAACACCTGGTATAAAATGGTGAAGAGGCAGGGGGTACCAGAGTACCTTCAAAAGATTAAAAAGGAGAGCAAATGGAATAGAGTGATAAGATTCAGAATGGGAGAGGGTGTTAGAGCATGTAGGTACTGGATGAATAATGAAGAGAACGTGTGCAGAGTATGTAAGTATGAGCAGGAAACGTGGGTGCATGTTTTAGAGAGGTGTACTGGTGACGAAGGGGGAGGGGAGAGCATAGAAGAGAAAATGAAATGGATTCTGAATAAAAATGGTCAGGGAGAGGAATGGATGAAGAAGCTGGAAGAGCTGAGAGAGAGATCTTGTTCCACAGGGTAGGAAAATGCCAAAAAATGACTCCTAAAGAAGGAGAATTACGAAGTAGACTTGCGGATTAGAGTCAAATTATAAGATTGATAATGGTAAGAGGAAACGGAAGTCCAAGGCAAATTCACAAGCGTTTAGAAATAAGAATAGCAATGTAAGACAATATGTAAAAAAAGTTGATAATTAGTATAAGGCTTGTTTGTAAGAATACATGTAATGGTTATGTAAAGACTCTCAAACCCGTAAAAGGGAAAGAGTATAAACAAATAAAGATTACAAATTTGTGAACCTTTTTCGAATGTACAATGTTTGTTCAGTCATCTGTTTTCTTATCTTGCATCGTTTTTCCGAAAACTTGATTTTGATTACTGTCAATGCTAATTTCACGAATAAAACAAAAATTACGCATCCTATTGGAACATGATTGATAAAAAATTTGTAGATCTTTTTTAGTTACATAATTTTGGTCGAATCATCTTTTGTCGTATCTTGGATAGTTTGACAGCAAAATGGAATTTTTCATTATTTTTTCGTTGGTGACGTACAACTGTACCCGGAGCAACTGTGCACGAGCCCATTTGTGCACGTCGGTGGCCAGTGGTACAACTGTGCACGTTGTTGGTCACACGCACACCGGTACATCGGGCCATCTGTGCACGTCTCAAATTTGGCGTGCAGAGATGGGACACTCCCAACTGTGCACGTCGAAATGTCGACGTGCACAGTTGGTATCCTAGCAATGGTCAACGTGCACAGATGGGAGACTCCCAGCTGTACACGTCGAAATTCAGACGTGCACAGATGATACCCTAGCAACAGCTAACCTGTTTAAATGGCAGACTTCCAACTGCGCACGTGTACAGATGATATCCTACCAACGGCTTATGTGCACTGGTAGGACACTCCCAACTGTGCACGTGCACAGACGGTACAATTCAAACTGTGCATGTCTCAATTTGCGAGGGGTACATCTGTCTACGGAGCAACTATGGACTTCCCAAACTGTGCACGGCAAGGGCCGGCGGTACAACTGTGCACGTTGTTGGCCACTGGCACAACTGTGCACGTGCACAGATGGAATACTCCCAACTGTATACGTGCGTAGATGGGAGACTCCCAACTGTGGACCTCGAAATTTAGACGTACATAGATGGTACCCTATCAGCAGTTCACGTGCACAGATGGGTGACTCCCAACTATGCACGTGCACAGATAGGAGACTTCCAACTGTGCACGTTTAAATTGATACGATCATGTTGTCAACACAAAAGTCCACGTTCACAGATGGGAGACTCCCAAATATGCACGTTTATTATTATTTTCTTGATCTTAAACCTTTTTTAATTTCCCGGCGGATTTAGAAACAAGAGAATGAACACTATTAGAATTTGACAAAATCTCAATTAGGTCAAAAGTTATAGAGGATTAAAAAAAACATTTCGAGTTTTTTCAAAAACCAAGACTCGACATGACATGTGACATGACACATGACATG
>CAKNXH010062601.1:12253-32693 GCA_932178445.1 Andricus quercusramuli
CATGACACATGACATGACACATGACATGACACATGACATGACACATGACGTGACATTCGTAATCTTTCGTTTCCACGATGGTTATTTGCGCCATATTTGGCTGCTCCGAAAAACCAGAGAAGAATTCATAGGAGTTCGTTTTTTTGAATACTGACTATTGTAAGAAATCAGTGCAGTAAAACCCTTGAATTATCCACCCGACGGCGAGCGCTTTGGATTAAACGTATTAAGCGTAAGAATTTGCAAGAAAAAGACGTGAAACATTCTACCAAAGTTTGCAGTGAACTTGTTCGTTGTAGTAAGTAAAAATTACGTCCATTTTCCCGTGCTTTTAACATTGTAAAGCTTGGAACACAGGGGCGACGGAGTACGTATGGATGAAATTCCATACACTGAAATGAGGAAGATTTTTTCCTATGTATATATATATATAGTTAAAAGTTTGTCATAAGGACAACCGCAGGATTTCGCCGGGAGCGGGTGCTAATCTAAAAAAAAAAATGCACCCGCTCCCAGCGAAATCGCGGTAAAATTTCAGCTGTAACCACGTCTCACGACCGTGAGATGGGTGGTTACAGTCTGCGCGAACTCAATACGATGATCCGGCGAAATTTTCGTGCTCCCTGAGGACACGGAGCGACCCAAGGACGACCGCCTTCTGCATTCTCCCTGCAAGTGTCTCAGCATTTTGTTGACACGCAGGGATGCTTTTCAGGCTATTAACAAGTCAAACCTTGGCACCTCCAAGAGCGCCAATGATCAGGACGATTAGCTTAACAGAATATTCCGGGTATAACCGTCGCAACTCCCTCATAAGGTCTTTATACCTTTCTTTCTTTTCTTTCTCCTTCGCTGTGACGTTTTTGTCCGCTGGTGCCGAAAATTCGATAACGAACATGGTTCGTTTCTTGAAGTCAAGAAGAACCATGTCAGGCCTCGAGTGCGCAACAAAAACAATGGTCGAGAATATGAAGTTCCAATATATGCGGCACTTCTCATTCTCGACAATTGACTCTATTTCTCTAGGGGCGTTCAGCGGAGAGGTATTTGGGCTAATGCCGTAAGAGTGACAGAGATGGTAATGAAGCACTATCAGTGCCGCATTGTGCCTTTGGATGTAGGTTGTTCCCGCATGAGCTGGACAACTAAATAATATGTGTCCCAGATGCTCGGGGTGTTCATGACACGCTCTGCAGCTATCATCGGGAATATCTTGGCTCAAAATGTGGCGACGGTAAGCTAGAGTGGAAATGACACCATCTTGACATGCCAAAATGAAGCCCTCTGTGCCCGACTTCAATCCGGGTGATCTAAGGAAAGCAAACGTCAGCTCATACGACATCGACTGATCTTCCACATTTCTGTGGAAGATGCCGTGCATCTTCTTGTCGAGGAGCTCTTCGCGGAAGTTTTTCTCCTGTGCTTTCTTAATCCGGGCCCTCAGGAGTGAGTATTCAAGATGGATAAGATTTGATGCATTTCGCTCACCCCTGATATTGAAGTCAAGGCCGAGTGTTTCAGCAGCCCCTTCTGCTACTTTGCAAAGAAACGCCCCTTTGCCTACTTCTTCGTGTTTTCTGACCATTTTAAGAAGAGGATCTTGTCCATTTACGACAATATGTGCTGTACCCAGAATAATCCTGTTGTGAAGACATCCAAGATTCAGTATTCCACGACCACCTTGACGGCGTGAGATGTAAAGTCGTGGAACAGAAGACTTAAGGTGCATGCTTTTGTTCATGTGCATGACCTTTCGGGACCCGATATCGAGGGATCTGACCTCGTCCTTTGTCCATGGAACTACTCCAAATGAATAGAGTACTATTGGGACGGCAAGCATATTCGTTGCAGATACTTTGTTCCTCGCCGACAGTTCGGAAGACCATATCTGTCGGAGGAGACGTTTGTATCTGCATCGGAGAGTATCCTTTATAGATGTCACGTCCTGAATGCGGCTTTGTGGCACGCCCAGGTATGTATAGGTCTCTCCAGCGCAAAGGTGTCGTATAGCGCTTCTGTCAACGAGTTCAGGATCTTCGGGGATGCCGTTAAGTTTTCCTTTCTTCAAATTAACCTGGCGCATTTCTCTAACCCGAACTCCATTCCAATCTCTTGAGTGTACTCTGTGACAATTTTTAGAGCTAGATGTAGTTTCTCTTGATTTCTAGCATAGAGCTTAAGATCATCCATGTAAAATACATGAGTTACCTTATGCATTCGATTTCCAGGTTTGCCGCAGAGGTACCCTTCGGAATGGCGAAGTGCGAGAGATAGTGGCAATAATGTGAGGCAAAAGAGGAGAGGGCTCACGGTGTCGCCCTGAAACACACCTCTCTGAAAGGTGATACTGTTAGTGATCACACGATATTTTCCAGATAAGATGGTAAATCTGGTTTTCCGAAGGGGCATTAATCTCTCTATGCATCTCACGATGTGTGGATGAACCTTTAAGCTTTCCAACAGACAGATGATAAGTCTATGGGAGGTTGAATCAAAAGCTTTTCGGTAATCTATCCAGGCCATCGATAGAGATCGTTGATAGGATGCTGCATCTTTACAGACACATCTATCGATGAGCAGGTTCTCCCGACATCCTGCTACGCCTTTCTTCGAGCCACGTTGTTCATACATCTCTCTCCACACAGGTTCAATTGTCCGAAGAATCCTATCATTTAGGATGGCTGTGAAGATCTTATACAGTGTGTTCAGACAAGTTATTGGCCTGTAATTCTTAGGGTCAGCTAAGTTGCCCGTCTTAGGCAGGAGCACTGTGCGCCCTTCCACCAACCACTCCGGAATAGGCTCTTCCGACTTTAGATATGAGGTGAAAATTCGGGTCAGATGCTGGTGGGTAGAAGGAAACTTCTTCCACCAGAAGGTCTTGATACCATCTGGTCACGAAGCGGGAAAGTTCTTCATGCCTCTTAATACGTTTTTCACCTCCTCGGTAGTAATAGGTGAGCATTCTTCCTCAGGTGTTATGAGGGCATGGCACAGCTCCTTGAAGCTATTTGTGTTCTTTGAGTCTTCTTAAAGTGGATGCTGGACCTCGTAGACTTCTCTCCAAAATGCTTCGACCTCCTCTGGTTTGGGCGGATGGTCGACAGTAATTGGAGGGTCTTGGAAGAGTTTAGATGGATCAGATGAAAATTGTTGATTTTCTCTGACCCACCTCTCTCTCCGCTCTAGACTTCTCCTAGCGTTAGATAGTATTCGTATTCTGTCAACAATATGCTGTCTGATGGTCATTAGCTTTGATTTGTTGATTGTGTGATGACGGATCCGCAGTTCGCGCGCGAACCGTCGAACCTTGGCAGTGAAATTCCTGCCAGATGTTATGTAGTCAATCACACACTGAATGCGGGACGCGTACTGTCTAGCCCAGCCTATCTTTGTGCTGAGTTGATGCATTCTTCTTTTGGTCTTATGATCAACCGTTGGTTTTATTTTACGGCTTGCATCTGCCAAAGTTCTCGCTGCATTGTACACACCACAACTGATAGTCCAGAGGTCGGATTCTTCGGAAAAATCTCCACGATGTTCATCATCCAATTCAGTCAGATCTGGGCTTGGGAGAAACCTGAATGTTGATGTTTCTCCGGGTCCTGAAGCATCGTTCTTCCGCTATTGGATGCCTGTTCGCGGTTGATCTCAGTGTCGCCTCTCTTTCTCTGTTGCCGGCTTGTTCTGGATGCGGCTGAGTAGGCACTCCGCTTATATAACCTCTTTTCCGGAGGTTTTCGGCACGGTTTCGCAGACGTTGTTGCGAAAACTCTGAGAGCTCTGGGTGTTTCTCGCACCACAGAGCATGCAGTCGTGCCATGTAACCTTCTCGTTCAGGGACCATACTGGCATCGTAGCACTCCAGCAGGCCCTCACTGAGTTGACCCGTCCACTTAAAAGTAACAAGATTCCGCCGGCCAATCGCATTGACTCCGTCTTGATTGGCTTCCCCAACTGTAGGGTAGTCGGCATTGTTGTCCGACCCATTGTCGGGAGCCCTGCGCGTTCGATTGTTTTGAACTGCACTTACTACAATTATGTTTGGTGTTGTCATTGTTGTTCCCACGAGCAGCTGGGGAAAGGGTTCGTCCATCCTTGTAGAGCCGCGCATGCAAGGATAAGGCTGTATACTCTGGGAGTCGCCGATTTCCCAGAATCACCGTTAGAGACACCTCACCCAGGTGACATTCAGCTTTCGGCACGGTTCTCACGCCTTCGCTTGGGGGTTATTCCTTCGGGACCATCCCTGGACAATTGTCCGCGACTGCTTATTAATTATTGTAACGACATTCAGCAGAAACCCTTGGTACAGGGACCCTCTATCCGCAACACGAGGACGCGTTCGGTGGCTTTGTCATAAGCCCTTCGGTTCTATTCCAAAGGAATCGAAACCGAACCGCACCGTTGAGAATTCATCTTTTTTTGTTTGAAAATTCAATTACTGGATTAAAGTTGAACTACTTTCTTAAATATTCTGTTTTCTGGTTGAAGAACAAGATTCATCGTTTTAGTTGGAAATTCATTTCAACTATGTGTATGGAATTCCATCCATAAACACTCCGTCGCCCCTGTGTTCAAAGCTCTACTATGTCAAAAGCACAATGAAATGGACATAACTTTGCTTACCACAACGAAAATATTTTAGAAATTGTCGTCAAAGTTCCTGGTACACGAGAAAAAGACTTGCAAATTATTCTTACGGCATTTTTAATTTCCATGAAAATGAAAAAAGTTATATGCTTTTCAACATTTCGAACATTTTGAAAAAAAATATTTTTTTGATAGATTAGGAAATTCTAATGAATTTTCTTACTAAATATCAAATATATTTCTAAACCATATCAATGAGAATTTTCGATTATACCAAAATTAAAAAAGTTAGATCATTTTCAAAATGATGCAATTTTTGTTTATAAGAACTCCGTAGGTTCTAATTGTGATTCGTAGTAGACTTCAACAAGATTTACAAATTATCTTGATGATATATTTCATTTGAACACAAATTAAAAATTTTCTAGATAATTAATAATCAAGTAGGTGAGATTGAAGATCCCATTGCTACTTCTACTTGCTACCTACTTCTCTTTCAATAACCAATTCTACGAACAAACCTCAGAAGCAGCAATGGGATCTCTAATCTTACCTGTAATAGCCAACATCTTTATGGAAAATCTAGAAACTAAAATCTTTAACAAATCTAAGCTTGAACCGGAATTTTGGTGCCGTTACGTTGACGACACTTTTGTCATCTGGAGACATGGACTAGATGAACTACACAAGTTCTTCGATTTCATCAATTAGTTACACCCTAAGGGATCGTCCATATATTACGTAAGACGTTTTTCTTTTGTTTAAATAAAGACGAGAATAAAATTGCTGTGAAGTTGAGAAGGATACAACGATATAAACAAATGAAAAACATCTTACGTAATATATGGACGATCCCTAATATTAAATTCACCATGGAAATTGAACAAAACGGAATATTGCCTTTCTTGGACGTACTAGTTTGAAAAAGATGTGATAACACATTAGGACATGAAGTTCACACAAAAAATACTCATACAAACAGATACCTAAATGTCTCCTCCCACCACTACCCATCTCAAACGCAATCGGTCATCAACTCCCTTGTACACAGAGCTGTCTCCATAACAGATAAAGATAACTTACAAAAGGAACTACAAAATGTTGAACAAATGCTGATACAAAACGATTACACAAGCAAACAAATCAATAAAGCAATAAGAAAACAAACTCATAAAAACAAGTCAATACAACCTACTGAAGAAAGAGAGAGAAAAACAACCACCATCCTACCGTACATTCAAGGTATCACAGAACAAATAGGAAAAATTCTCTCTCAAATTCTGAGAATAAAGTCAGGCTGAAACATTTCACGCAATCAGCACCAGCTGAGCATCCTATCGAAACAGGACAAGGCATCATATTCGACAAAGAACCATCATCGCAAAAACGTACAATACATTTCCAAGAAAACATAGAGAAGCAATCAAAATCTTAAAATACCCTAATTACATCAATAGGGACAATGGATATAATACTAATCCAATTTGGCTTTCCGTTCTCACGGGTTTAAAAAAAAAGACTTCATTGGCCATCCAAGTTCGGCCAGATCCCACCATGTGGCGCTCCGGCCAGTCACATGCATAGTAGAGAATACACGTATAAGAACAACATAACTTGAAAGTTCAGTTTCAGGTCAGCCCCGAAGAAGTGAACTGCAATGTTCACGAAACGTCGGCACCATTCATAGTTTCGCAGACAATTGAAACCCGAAAAAGCTTTAAAATTGAAAAAAAACTCAATCTATCATAATGAATCATCGTGAAAGCATTAAATATATTATTAGATTAGCTACAATGGGATATTTTGAAAATGCAGTGAAATGATTTTCAATATCTTCCTCGAACTAAGTAGAAATTGTTTTAGAGTTTACTTAGAACCGACTTTTGAACGAACGGAATCAAAGCCTACCGCTTAATGTCTCTGTAGAAATTTTCTCTGTAAATTTTAAATAAATTATGTTTTTCAATAAAATTATATCGAAAAACATACGTACTTATTATATTCCGCTTTATTTTATCTAAATCAATTTATTTTTTAAAGAGAACCGTCTATATAACCTAATTGCCAAGCCCAAAGCGTCCATCAGGCGTTTAAATCGCAGTTTTGGGTTTGATTTTCAATATTCATGATATTGGGAAAAATGCAGACGAAATGCATGCATTAAACGTATGAAAATGAGATCAAAGTGCGGGAATGTACACTGTACAAAATTACGGGAATTTTCCCCACTTTTTGGTGGGAAAAAATCTACATTTTCGTTGGGAAACATCATTTTCTCCAAGATTTGGGGAAATTTTTCTAAAAGTTCTTATAATTCACTAAAAAATAGGGGTATTTCCCTAAAATTGAGGAAAGTAGATAATACCTACAATTTTTGGGGAAATTTCCCTAGTCAACTCCCCCCAGTTACTCTTCCTGCTTCGCCCCGAACGGACGTATGTCGGCGCGTATGTGGCTACGCGGTAGCCATCGGCCGTGCAGTTACTCGTCGTATGTCATCCAACGCGGACGTGCAGTCGACCGGTACGAGCGTTGTGGTGTAGTGTGGTTTAGTGTGGTTCTGCCAAATAAACCAAGATATCAACAACATTTGGAGACTAGTGTTTCTGTGCTCTTCCGTCACCCCCTCCTTCCAGCACAACTAAACACAGTATTACAGTATGTTCAGGAAGATATTTTTCCCTAAAATATTGTTGTCCACGTCAGAATGCAATACATTATCTGCATGTTACATGCAAAAAAATCATTTAACAGTATAGTATACTAATAGTTATACTATACACCACGATACAGTTCAGATTTCGCTACCGCCTTTATTTGAATCTTGTCGCTCTGAGCTGGTACAGGACAAAATACGCCAGGGCACGACGTGCCGCCTCTCTCGCGAACAGAAATGACGCGTCGACGACGACGGTTTTCCATTGTTCTACAGAAATATTGGGACAGTTCTCGAAATTTGAAGCATTATTATATAATTGCATTGTGAATATTTCCCTTGAAATCTTAGGGAAAATTCACCACTTTTTGGTTAATGTTCCAAAAAAGTTCAGGGAGATTTCCCTAAATAATGAGTATCAATATTCACAAATTTGAGGCAATATTCCACAAATTGTTGGGAATACTCCCTCAATAGCATAGGGATTTTACCCTATCGAATTTTGGGCAAAATTCACCACTTTCCCTTTAATATTTCACAGTAATGTTTAAAGAATTTTCCCTACTAAACTTTAGGGGAAATTCCCCAAAATGTGCGGAAATTAGCGTCAACACACTTCTGCGAAAAATTCCCCAAAAACATTTTTACAGTGTACCCGCGTGCCCATTCGCGCACAAACTTGGCGAAAAGCGTCGCGTGCGTAGCGTGCAATGCGAATGTACCAGTACAGTGGGCATATTTTTCAATATTGAAGAAGTTGTGTTATCTAAATATTACAATTCTTAATATTTTGAAAGTTTTATCAGGAATAATTGTACTAAAATAATAATAGCTCTTCAAAACAGAGATTATGTCTACTTTTGCTTTTTTCGTTAAAAACTCTCTTAACGGACCTAATATTCAAAGTGTCTGACGTCACACCTGAACTATCTGTTAAAACTAAAACATAAAACATGTGTTTTCCATGCCAAAAGACGTCAAATAGAGTGGATGGAACAGTAAAAATGATAAAATGGTTTTTCATTTTCACCCTGAAATATATACATATTATTGCAATATTATTACAGAACATTTTGGCGGAAATTTCTTACTAAGGAAATAATGGTTTTCGTTTGTTAAGTTTTCTTGTACAATAAAAAAAATTGAAACTAGTACTAATTGCTTTGTCACGTGATGAATTAATAATTTTTTAATTATGATGACTTGAAAAATTATTATTATGGGATTTTGAAGGCGTTCGAATTAAAATTCTAGATTTCTGTGATTCGAATTTGAAATATTGCACAATTTTGAGTACTTTAAATAAGAAAAATTATCGCATGAAATATAGGAGTTATCTCCAAAATTGGCTTTTTTCTGATTTCACGATTTTGAAACTGAATTGTATGCCAAATGATACCTTAGGATGTGATATCATTTACATAAAATTTTCAAGTTTAGCTGACAACTGGGGATCAAAGTTCATGAACGCTTTAGAGTTAGCTAATGATTAATTAGCTGATAGCGGATAAAAAAACACCAAAAAAATCCAAACCATTCGTCACAAGTTAGAAATATTCTGTAATGAACTTATCATCATAAGGTGTAATTATGCATACAATTCAATTTCAAAGTCGTAGTACCAAAACAATTTTGAATGTTTTAAATTCATAATTATATTTACTAAGCCTTATAATTTTTAATCATTTAATTAAAAAATAAGGGATATACAATACATCAATGACAGTTTTTTTCTGCGACAAATTACACTAAATGGTTATGACATATATTACACAGGTCTACTGTGATTGCGGTGCAGAGTGCTGAATATGTGTTTCTGAAGGAAGTTGACGAGCTGAATTTAAGTCCGCTCTCTAAATTGCCCTGTTAGCTCTCGTTTTCTGAATATTCTAATCTATGAGTGACAAAATGCCATTTTTCGTATTTTTCAACATGAGTTACTCTAAAGTGAGAAGTTAAAATTGAGTTGCAAAGAAGATATGAATTCCACTAAAATAATCAATCACAACCCTCAAACATTATTTTTTGCCACGTGGTGGTATTTTAAACCCTCTGTAAATGAAGGTTAAAAATTGTGATTTTTTGCTATAAATATATCAAATGTTCCACTGCAAGACTCAAATACTTTTTCTGCTTTTAAAATAATATCTATTGTTTATCAACCCTTTTCGGTTGCATTTTGATTTTAGCGAAAATGAGGCAGTTCATACACCGCAATTTCCAGCCTTCATTTACAGAGGGGTTTTTAGACCACCTCGTAATTAAAATTAATGTTTAAACAGTAGTTTTGATAGACTTTTTTCGTAGAATTTAAATCTGCTCCCTAAATTAGTTTATCGCTTTGCATCTAAGAGTTATTCTACCTTAAAAAAGACGAAAAATTAATTTGAATTCAGCGTGTCAGATTTCTTCAGAATCACCTATTTAGGACTATGTCCTGAAGAAAAAAATTGAAATTTTTAGGCTTGTGTTATATTTGAATGGCTCTTATTTTCGACATTGACATTTTCTCAAGACATTTCACAATGAGGTTACCGAGCGTATCTTATATATTTCAAATATTTTCGGGAAGATAAAATTATTTAAAATGTTATCTTTTCCTACTATTTGGGGAGAAAGGGCACATTCTCTTCACACTCAAATATATCTGACTTTGATTCTGCCACATCAGTGGTTAGAAATTTTGTGACAATGATGTAAATATTAATATGGTTTTTCCTAAAGATCCTTCGGCTTCAAAGAAAATATTTTGATACTGAATGTTAATTGAAGACTAATTTAAAGTTAATTAAAAAGTGAACCTCTTCCTTCAAATTACATTTCGCAAACTTAATATCAGGTTTCGAACTTATCTATATCATTTTTTAATTTAATAAGGACAATTTCTTCACTAAGTTTCACACGCGTGAGTGATGTAATCTCAGTACATAAGGACAACATGTTAAGTTTTGAAATCTTTTTCACGTATTATACACTGTAAGAAAAAGTATCATTTCAAGGCTAGTTTTCGGTAATAAAACAGTCCTCCAAAAATATAGTCTCGGGTGGCTCCATTCTAATGCCACTTTATTTTGATGCCGCTAAGCGACATTTTAGTACAAATTTTTTGGATAAAAACAGGACTGAAGTGAGAATTAAATGTCAATGACATAACGTAGCACATGGGAACGTCAAACGTCCGTGAACTTTAACTGTACTTTGTTCGTGTTGTGCTAATCAGGTTTCAACAGTGAACTCAGAGAACCTGAATATGGAAAAATTAATATTTTCGTTGTTCCGGAAGACCCAGCTATTAAAACTTCATGGCAAAAAGCTTCAATTCGGAAAAATTTCACGGTAGAAGCTGGCCAGGTCGTTCATTTTTCAAAGGAAGACATTCTCTATAAGAAAATCCTAAAAGGACCCGATGGCACTATTTTGTTAAAGGTAAATAATTATATTTACGGTAAAATCATAATGAAAAGTTACAAATAAAACAAAAGTAAATAGGGCGGGTAGGAGTACTCTCGACAATATCTACGTTCTGCGGCACGTCGTGGATAGACAATTAGCGAAGAAGGGGACGAGAGTGTACCCTTTTTTTGTGGATCTCAAAGGCGCGTTTCCGTCGGTGTATAGGGGGAGGTTGTGGGAGGCGATGGAGGATAGGGGAGTAGAGAAAGGCCTATTTGAGAGGGTAAGGGAGATATATGAAGAGACCAAAGACAAGGTAAGAGGAGGGGAGGGGATTTCCGAGGGATTCTGGATGGATAGGGGCTTAAGGCAAGGGTGTCCACTTAGCCCAACGTTTTTTGCGATTTTAATTGAGGATATGGAAAGCAAGCTGGAGGCCGGGGTGGTAGAAGGAGTCAGGATAGGAGGGGTTAGAATTTGGTCACTAGCGTACGCAGATGACATAGTGCTGCTGGCAAATAGCGAGGAGGCCTTAAAGGAGATGATGAAGAGGTTGAGAAGATACCTGGATAAAAAGGGGTTAGAGCTGAATGCGGAAAAGTCCAAGGTTATGGTGTTCAGAAAAGAAGGGGGAAGGGATAAGGGAGGAGAGTCGAAGTGGAAGGAAAAGGAGGTGCAGGAGGTGAAAGAGTTTGTGAACTTGAGCTTCGTGTTTGGGAGGAATGGGGGAGTGAATTGTCACATAAAAGAGAGAGTGAGGAGGGCAAATGTGGTGATGAGGCAGGTGTGAGGGTTGGGAAAAAAGCTATTCGCAGATGATTTTGGCCGCAGGATGAAATTGTTTGATTCGCTAGTGATGAGTGTGCTATTGTATGGAGTAGAGGTGTGGGGGTGGAAGGAAAGTGAAGAGGTGAACAGAACGCAGGAAAGGTATGTAAAGTGGACACTGGGGTTGGCAAGGAACACGCCCAAGTATATTGTCAGGGGGGAGACGGGGAGAACGAGTGTAGGGATTCTAGCAGAGAGCAGAGCGTGTACATATGAGGAGAAATTTTTGGAAGAAGGGCGAAGTAGGCTGGTTAGGGAGTGTTGGTGGGAGAAGGAGAACAAGAAAGGGGTTTGGAAGATGGAGGCGGAGAGGGAAAGGTATTTTGGAATGAATGGACTGCAGATGGATGAAGTGAGAAGGATGCACGAAGAAGGAAGGAAGGTTTATGACTTGGTTAGGCAAAACGGCATGGAGAGAGAAGACAGAAGAGGAAGAGAGAATAAGAGAGTCAAAGTATAACGGGAACTATGTGTGGATTATGCGAAGGGCAAGAGCGCAATATTTATGTGAGAAAGGAGAGAAAGGAAGTCAGGAGCTTATAGCGAGGTTGAGGTGTGGGTGCATGGAGGGTCTCAATAGGTTCTGGCTCTTTCGAGAGAAAAGGATTTGTGAGCTGTGTAGAAAGGGGGAGGCAAGTGTAAAGCACTGGTTGGAGGAGAGCGTGGAGGTGGAAAGAAGTGAGATAAGCATGGGGGTATTGTTGCATGAAAAGGGGGAAGAAAGGGCAGTAGCATGGGTGAAGGGAGTGTTGGGTAAGATGGAGATGAAGAGAAGGAAGGAGGAAGAGGAATGGAGACGGAAAGATTGTAATTAGGAGAGAAAATAGATATAAGGAAGATGTAAATATTGTAAATAGTAGATAAGTAGTAGGTATTAGAGTGATAACACAGGTCTAGCAAGCGAGTCAATGCGAAAAAGTAGGGACATGCGAGCGAGCCGAGGCGAAGTGAGGAAGGCAAGGCGACAAGAGCGTGCGGCGTAGAGATAAAGAATGGATGGATGTTAGTTTTTAAGCGTTACTTTCAAGAAAATTCTGTAAAAATGGAAGTGTAAGCAAGTAAATTTTTTAAGGCCAGCAGGCTGAAGAATAAACGTTTATCTATCTATCTAACAAGAGTAAATTCTTTTTTATTCAATAAACTGTATTTGTTAGGTATTTTCACTTAGTACTCGTTTAAAAAAGTAACATTAATTTAAGATTTTGGTCGCATGAATTGTTAAAGAAGAAAAATTGAGGTTAGTATCTTATATTTTGCAGCCTTCTAATTTAATCCTGAAATTATCGTCACTTTTTCTGTATCCTACTCAAATAAGAAATTGACTAGATTAACTTGTTACATATTTTTTATTCTGAAAATTACTAAAAATATAAATAAATTGTGTTTGTTGTTGCACTTGCTGACGGAAAAACAAACCGATTTTTTTTTTAAATGAGTAGGAAGTGAAAATACCTAATAATAAAGTTTATTAAATAGAGAAGAATTCACTTTTGTTTTATTTCTAACTTTTCATCTCGATTTCACATTAAATATATAATTATTTACCTATAACAAAATAGTGCCATCGGGTGATTTTAGAATTTTCTCGTGGAAAATGTCTTCCTTTAAAAATGTTGACTGTAAACGAACCGGACAGCTTTCACGGTAGAATTTTTCAGAATAAAAGCTTTTTGCCATAAAGCTTTAGTAGCTGGGTCTTTCGACACGATGGAAAAATCAAATTTTTTCATATTCGGGATCTTCGGGTTCTCCGAGTTCACTTTTGTAACTTGATTTGCATCCCGGAGCGATACACATCGCCATAATCAATTCGATAAACGTAAGAACACTAGTAGAAAACTCCACAAGGCCATTTTCACAATCATTGTTTAAGGTATTACATTACAGGTCAAATTTGGTCGAAAATTAAAAAAGAGGAACTACGTTGATTGCAAATCCGCACTATCTTATTCTGTAAGCGACGAAAGTGTAGGTCAAATCCAAGCTAATCATCCAGTGGCAAAATGAATCACTTCAGATCAAAATTACAATCGCCAGTACCCGAATTTTAAGCTATAGAAATTTCTCTATCAAAATGAATCGATTACGTTTCGAAAACACAGCTGGCTTCCCTCATCAGATCTGTAAAAAAAAACAGTTTTTAAAATTCCTTTCAAATTTCTTTATGTGTGAGTTCCATAGAAATGTAAAAACTTTATATGTAGTGCTAGAAAACATATAGTAAAGGTTAGGTTCGAAATATTTGAATAGTATATTTAAAGCGCAAACAGTAAATTTAATGGGAAAAGTAAAGAACTGATTTCATACCTGTAAAATGATTGGTATTTTTTTATTTTTTGAAATGAAATATTGTACAAAAATGGTAAAAAAGACAAAAAAATGTTTTGTGAAGACGGAGCAGGTATGCCCCGTCTCCATCTTGTAAACTTTGTGAACACACACATTAAGAATTATAATGCAACACATCGAAAGGCGACACATAGGTATAAGAAGGGTCAACGTCAGTAACAATTTCTACAGTACTATTTTATGACAATATATGTTTATTACAATTCAAATTTGTGATATTGATGTTTGAAATAAATTTAGAGAATGTTTTTTATTTAGTAATAAATTCAACAACGTTATTATAAGGAGCACTAAAATAATCTAAATCGGTAACTAAATTCATCTCAGCAAAAGCACGTTTATATTCATTAGGTTCAATATGCAAAATTTCTACCTCATTCCATTTTATAAAACTAGAGTCACTTCGGTGTCCTTGTGTTAAGTGCTGACTTATAGCTTTATGATATTTTGGATCTAATCTGATGTTATTCATATGTTCTTTAACTCTGATTCTTAACGGACGTTTCGATTGGCAAATGTAAGCTTTTCCACAACGACAGGAAATTTTGTATATAACATTACATTGGTCTAAATTATCAAGTCTGTCTTTTCCTAATTTAACAAATTTGTTAAGTTTAGTATCAACTCTGAAAACAGTTCTAATATTATCATTTTCATTTAAAAGTCTTTTTATGTTATGTGAAATTTGTCCTATAAACGATATTGAGATGATTGCTTTTGAGTTTTGATTAGTGTTGTCAATATTGATATTCTCGTTGATGTTGTTATTTTTTGTCTGTAGTTCTATTAGTCTTCTGTCAATATGCTTATCAATGAAATTAGTTGCATAGTTATTATAGAATAATAGTTTTTTAATTAATTCTAGATTTTCTGAGTGAAAAGAAACGTCTGCTAAAAGAATGGCTGAATCACCAAGATTTTTGATAATTCCAATTTTATGTTGTGTGGGATGATTAGAAAAATAGTTTAAATATCTTCCTGAATAAGTGTTTTTGCGGAACCAATTCGTTTTCATAATATTGTTATCAGATCTTATTATTTCTAAATTTAAAAAACATATTGAATTGTTTTCTTTTTTTTCGATTGTAAATTGTAGTCTGTTGCGATAGGACTTAAAAAAACTGAAAAAGGTGTTATTCATAAGAAAAGAAATGCCATCCTTGAATTTGTCGAAAGGAATTTTAGTATTTTTCTTTATGTAATTCCATCTAGACTCTATGCTTTTCAGAACGAGGTAAGGAATTGGAAATAATTTTACTAAAAATCTTTACTAAGTAATAAGTAGGAGTGCCTATGGAACTTTGCTTACGTATTTTTGGAAGTCCATACATTCTAGCAATGTTAGTATTTACCGTAAGTAAATCTGCTCTCTTTGTGCTAGGATTTAGGAAACTACTTGTCCTCCAACCATCAATCATTTTAAAGGTATCCATTTGTATAAAGTTTAAAGGGTTATAACTAATTTTTTTATATGTTTTTGAATCATTTAATGAGATATTCATTTTATTAGTGTAATCTTAGCGTCACATGAAAACGTTTACATTACCTTTATCTGCTTTGGTTATTAAAATCTTTTCTTTGTTCTTACTCATAAAACTGTCGGTTATGTTTATTTTATTTGCAATGATTTTGTCTATACCTGAAATTCGTTGTGGTTTTTTTAAATAATTGGAAGCTAATGATAAAACTTTTTTTCTAAATTCACCTCTATAGTTACCCGGAATGTTATCTATGTTTGATTCTAAATCTTTCACATTTTCAAAAATATGGTTAGGTCTGTTTGAAATAAATTTTGTACTAAAGTTTTCACCTCCAACACTCAAGTCGAATTGTTATAATTGGCACAATGATTAATGGAAAAGTATGCCAACATCTCACTAGAACATCATCTGCCTAGAATTATACTATCTTTTATGCAAAACCAAGTGAGATGAATAATTTAACGCAAGTCCGGAAAAGAAAAGGAAATAAGGAAGCGTTTAAGTTGAAGAAGTTTTACCTTCTGTTACAAGTTTTACCTAGAATCAAGTTTCGCGAACATTTTCTGAAAAAAGCAGACTTCTGTGTACAAAAATACAGTTAGTACTTCCTGCCTGTATCTATACATGAAGTTTTAATTTGTTATTAATATTATTATAACATTAAGCCAAATCCCTTTCGAGGTAAGCGTGACTCACTCGTCCGTAGCCTCATTATATTTCCAAGGATCAAGGCATTCAGTGTACGGGGCGGGATAAGGAAGGGAGGGTATAGATTTTTACATTAATCTAGAGTTCCCGTGTTAGCTAGCTCCAAACCAGGTCGCTGATAAATCTCTCTAGCAATCGCGCAGAAATTTCATGACATCCGCGTTAATTTTACTCTTATCCTTTTGTTGATAGTTTCAGGTTTCTCTAACGTACAGTACAGTGGGTGCAAGTACAGAATTATATATTGCCACTTTACCTTTATTTGTTAGAGTTTTACTTCTGGTAATGGCTTTTACACTGACGATAACCTTCATACCCTCGTTTATACGCCTGTCTATCTCTCCATCGATCTTTCTGTCAGTATTAAATAAACTACCAAGATACACGTACCTATAAACTTTTTCTATCCTCTCATCGTCTAATGCAATGTTTCATACTGTTTTTTCACCCGTTCTTTCAAGCAGCATAATTTTTTATTTATTCACTTTAAGTTTAAGACCCATGCCATTCATGCTCCCTAGCGGAAGAAACGGAAAGGCTCGGAAAGAAGGTTTCTTTCGACTCTTTCCGAATTGTATGGGACCTTCGCTTCCGATTTCTTTCCGAACGCCTCTCTTTCCGAAGGCCTCCGACGCATTTCCGAACTTTCTCCGAAGTGTTCCACTGCATCTACTTCTTTCTAAACCTTCCCAATTTCTTTCCGAATAAATGCCGCAGTGTCCCAATAGCTTATTATTCCAAATTTTCACCTGTGTCCCACTAGTTTATGCTTGTTCCGAATGTTCCGATTTCTTTCTGAATAAATGTGCAATGTGAAATATCAATTAAATTATGTGATCATTATATATGTATTATATATATATATATATATATATATATTTGAAATAAATAAATATAGTACATAATACCATATAATTTACTAATAAATTTATGAAATTTTGTTTAAAATTAAATGAATTGAATATTGATTGAAATAAATGTATAAATATAATGAAATATAAAAAGAAATATAACTAAAATGAATATAAAAATAATAAATATATTTTTATTCATGTTATGCTGAATTTTCAACAAGTTAATAAAATTAACTTTAACTTTCGAATTTCCTTCTGTATGTCTCACTGTTATTTATTCTCTATTAAAAATAAACGGTCGTACACAGATTTTTCCTGAAAACCTATAAATAGGAAAATTTCATAACTATTAAGAAAGCCTTTTTTGCTTCCACACTTTAAATAATCCATTTGCGCAACTATCATTTTTAATTATTGTATTTCCTCTTTTCAGAAAATTGCTTTTTTGTATTGTAAAAAAAACTGTATATGAGATGTAATTTGCCCTAAAACTGGACTTTTACAAGCATGACTTGGTTCCATTTCTATACTGACACTATCCTCTCCAAGAATAAATGCACAAAGTAATGTTTGACTGAAAACACCATGGGAAAATAGGTATTTCCGAAAATTTTGGTGATTCTAAACAAAAATCTTGGGAAAATCGCTACCAGTGTCTCTTGCATCGCCATTTTGTTTCTTCGATTTCACTCATATCGATTATGGCAGGTATCCGATTGCACTGAGCTCGATTGAACCAAAGATCATTTGTAGCAAAGCAATTAAATGTGATTATATTTTTTGTGAGATCTACAAGAATCATCATCATTGGCAGATGTTGACGCTCATTAACGACATTTTTAAAAACTTATAATGACATTAAATTGTTTTGGTTCAGTCGAGTATCAGTGCAATCGAATACTTACTATCGATTGGGTTTATCGATTGCACAACTGGAAGCGAGTGAGTGAGTAAGCGACAATCTTAGATCAAAATGGCGCTGGAGACAAGCAGAAACGACGAGATGCTGTCAGAGCTTTCCTGAAGATTCTTGATTGAAATCGTTGAAATCACAACAAATTTCGGATGTTCCTATTTTCCCATAGTGCTTTCCAGTGTTTGAAATAAAACGTTATTGCGGGCTCAGTTACTTTTTCAGTAAACCTTGTTTCTTATTGTGAATACGGAAATCGATCAAAGTGACGCTTCTATGGCTTTTCATAATTCAGTCCAGCTCAGTGTGATTTATATTTCATAGTGTATTATTTTTACCATACAAAGACGGAATTTTATAAAGGATTTATTATAGTAATTACAAAGCAATAATGTACGTAACGTACGAAAGTCAAAACGGCTTTCTGAGTTATGAAATTTCTCTATTTCTAGGTTTTTAGGAATAGTCTTCGCTGTATTCAACGCAGGAATAAATAGGATTACTGAAATTTAAAATGCTTTGAAGATAAAAATATATTATTGTTATTACGAGAATATATATATTTTTTATTCGATTCGGAAAGAAATTGGATACATGCGGAAAGAGTAAAGTGGGGAGTGATTCGGAAATGATCCGAAAGAATTCGGAGAGTGGGACATACGGAAAGACTCGGAAAGGTTCATGGGACACCTCGACGTTCGGAAAAAAATCGGAAGCAAAGGTCCCATACAATTTGGAAAGGAACCTCTTTCTGAACTGTTTCTGAACCCTTTCCGAAATCTTTCCGACGCGGTCTTTCCGAACCTTTCCGTTCAGTCTGCACAATATTCTCTCAAAGCATCCGATTGACTCTGCCATGAGAACCTTATCATCTGCAATAGTTAACCCACGCACCTTTGCTGTCCCGAGATCCGTTCTTTATTCTTTATTCTTCATTCTTAGACACTTGTCCATGAATATAATAAATAGCCATGAAGACCTAACGCATCCTTGCCTAAAACCTTGCATAATATCGAACCAGTCACTCAGTTGCCCATCTACCTTCACACTTGCTTTGCTACCTACATATGAGCAAATCAGAGCAAAAGAAAGACTCCTCAGAGTTGTGAGAAAAAACGAGACGAGTACCTTTAGAAAAAGAAAGTCTTATGCAGAATGCCTGAAGAGCAAGACAGCGCAACGATAGTTCTCTCGTTTTTTCTCACGATTCTGAGCAGTCTTCCTTTTGCTCTGAGGTGCTCATATGTAGTTTTTATTGCTTGTAAGAGCCATTCATTGATTCCGTATTGTTTCAGGACTTCTCAAAATTTACTTCGGTCCACCTTGTCAAACGCCTTTTCTAGGTCAACACTTGCACCGAACACTTTTTTATTTACTTTCAAACTATTTCCTGTGATCTGTCTCAAGCTAAGTATCTGAATCTAATCCGCAAGTGATCTTTTTGGCATAAATACACAATGGACTTCTGCATATATTTTCTGCTGTTATTTTCATTATCTTATGAATAAGTATTTTTGAATATATTTTGCTTGCGGTATTGAGTGAGCTGATACCTCTGCAATCATTGCCGATGCTTTTATCTCCCTTTCCTTTGTATATTGGAACAATAATCGCCTTTTTCCAGTCATCTGAAACTTCTCCCATCTCGACAAATAAGCTTATCAACTCGCACAACTTGTGAGTTATCTAATTCGCCACTTATTTAAGCATTTCAACATTGATACCATCTACACCAAAAGCCTTTTTTATAGCCATATTACCTGATTTTTCAATTAGTTTTTATTTTTGGCGCCGGTGAACTGTATTAAGAATCGAATTTGAGATTCTCGCTACAGTCCGCGCGCGAGTCGCATAGCCGCTAGCGACTTGACACATTAATAATTTCTTGAATATCAGTTCGATTGGGCTAACATTTTCCAGAAAACTTCTTTGTACTGTTGTTAACAACTTTCTCTCTTGAAGTTTTTTTTTGCGGAAAATTCGCTGGATAAACGAAACGCTGGAAGATAGAGAAGTCCAATGTATGCCAAGCATCAGAAAAAAATTATTAACAATTTTTTAGGAATAAATTTTGAAATTCCTTTTGTTGTATCAGTTAAGTGACATTTTGAACTAAATTCCCTAAAAATTTTATCGAAAAATTCCCCAAAATGACTGACTGAGCACGAGATGAAGTGAAAAATGAATTAAAATCGATTTTTCCAAAAAAGTAAGTTTTTTGGCTTTAATTAGAAAACTAAAAAAGCTACAACATTTTGCCTGCAGAAAAACAGATGCATAATGAAATTCTACATCTATATGTAGTCTTCAAAGATTCAAATTCGACGATCCGGCAGCTCAATTATATCTCTAACTTCAGAAGCACAGATTCTTTTAACCGATTTTTCCAACATACCGTGCGCTATGTCGCAGTTGTGCTGCCATATACCTTCATCTCCCAATAATTCATTGAAATAGTCCCTAAAAGACTCTAGTATCCCATCTGTATCATATACCATTTCACTCTTCCTATATCTCATGCCTGTAACGCTTAGCTTTCTTAGATACGCTTGCTTCTTTTCGTGGATGGCTATGCGGATTTCATCATTCCACCACGTATCATCAGCCATTCTTCCTACAACCGCAGTACCCAGCGACGTAGCCAGGGGGGGGCTTTGGGGGCGCA
>CAKNXH010062601.1:46057-78468 GCA_932178445.1 Andricus quercusramuli
CGGCTTCCAATTTTCAAAATTTTAAAGAATTCCAAACGAAAATAATTCAAAATTGTACTATTTCATGAAATTTGATTAATATAATATTAATTTCATTGATATAATATGTTTTAATGGTAAGAACCAAATTTGAATTTCATTTTTGAAGACATTTATTTATCGATTCTTTTGTTTAGTATTAAGATTTCAAAGATGAAGATGCAAAAAAATTAAAACTGTATAATTTAATTAAACAAATGATTCAACTATAGCGGTTTCCAGTTTTCAAAATTTTAAAGAATTTCAAACGGAAATCATTGAAAAGCCAATTATTTCCAGGCATTTTTCGTTGTGCCACTCCATGTTTTAGAATAAAAAGAATAAATTCGATGCACTCCGAAAAATGCTGTGCGTGCTCCTGTCGAAGTACCGTTTACACCGGACGCGTAACGAACTCTGAATCCCTTTGATGGTTCGTCGATTTACCGACAGGCGGCCAAACACGGACGAGCACAAACGAACGTTCGCGAACAGCGTTCACGAACACTGTTCGGCGCGGGCAAGCGTCTACACCGAGCGAGCCTCCTATTCGAGAATGTTCGCGAACAGCGTTCGCGAACGATGCTCGCTTGGTGGAAACCCGGCTTTAAGCGAAGCAGGGAGCAGGTAAAGCAGTTATCGTGCTTGGAATACCTTTTGCGCAACCCTACCGGCGAAAAGAACTACGATCCGATTATGCAGGTTATGAAGCGCCCACTATTACCTAAATTGATTCATTCAGGGGCGAACACATCGTATACGAAAACTAGAGGCTCCTACCCAAAGGAGTGGTTAAATTCCCAAAAGGTTGGGTGGGTGGCAAACTTAATCCGAAAGATTTATTAAATTAAATCCTTTTGTAAATTAAATGACAATATACAAATAATCTGTATAAACGGGCAGATTATACAAACATGCAAAATATCGATAATAAGTTCGCCCAATTTCCTCCGAAAATACCCGAATGATTCGCATTAGACACAAACTTTGCATGTTTGCACAACTCAGGGGCTGTCTACAATAACCGGTGATAGATATCAAGTGCTTAGTATTTTGACTTCAGTTAATTTGACTGTACTCTATGTACGCAGTTGTACGTGATTTTCGTGTTCTTTTGAAATGTTCATGAAAATTTATGAAATATTTGTTTTGAACTTGTGTTTTGAAAAAAGTTGAGCATAATGAGCTGCAACAATTGGTTCACTAAAATTAACTTTATCCCTTACTTCTCGTTTTTAATTCAGTAACAATTAAGAAACGTGATATACACCCAACAGAATAAATAAACAAACGAAAATAACCTACATATACATCCAGATATCAAAATATAATAGTCTAAGAGCCAGCGACACTTAGGTCGGGCTGATTTCATCCCAGCTGGAAAAATTGAAGAAAATAGCCCTGTTGATGTACAATATGAAGTCGCGTGCCTGCCTGCTCAGATCGATTGCGTTTGTTTATAACAAAATTTTTAAGTTGTATATTTGAAACGATAACTGTGCTCATCGCGATCCAGATGAAATTTTGCACACAGATGCTTAAAACATTACCCAGTAAAAAAAAAACGAATTCGGGAGGATTGCGTTGAATTAACATGTTTAAATTCGCCCGAATTCTGCTTTCTGATTCGTTGAAACGAATTGGGCCAGAGCGATTCGATTGCGTGTCAATTCGCCTTAATTTTTGGTCGAGGTCATTTCGAAAAAAATAATAAAAATTGCATGCCTTGAGACTCGAACCAGCTATCTCAAGGGTATAAAGTCCAGAGGGCGACCACTGAGCTACGGAACTCACTGCTATTTATTTACAACGGTTCCTTTATGCCGAGCACGTTGGTTATATCTTATGAATTTGATTGAAGAGGCCAGTCTTTAACTGTATTCTCGCTGGCGAATTCTGGCGAATTGGGGCTAGACTTAAAATCTCTCGGATTGAAATTAATTGGCGGACACTAAAAATAATTCCTGATGAAGCATTCAAATGAATTTGATAACATAAGAATTTTTCGCTGGACTCGGGCGAATAGCCTATTTGAAGACTTTATTACTTTTCACGAATTCACCACCATCTCCAATTTGAGACTGTCGCAAAGCAAGATTCACGGGGGCTTCTGGCGAATTCTTCTCAATTCGTCCTAATTACTTTTTTTTTGGCTGGGTGCTCAATATGAATTTGAGTGCCTGCCACTCGAAATCGGTTGCGAAATATCGCCTGGCAATCAAAAACCGGTGAAAAAAGTGCATAACTCGCCTCATCGTGATCCGCACAGAAAAATGTATAATTTAGTTTAAAGCACTAGAAAATCATCGCCGAGTACCTGCCTTGTCAAAGGTGTTGCAATAAGTGCCCACCAGTTTCATGAAAGTCGCGCGCTCTCGAGCTCTGCGTCATAGACAGTGAAGTGCGCTCATTCCGATCCGCACAAAAAATTAAAATAAACTATAAAAAATAATTCTAACCTGATTTCAGGTACCTGTCTTCACAAATATGTCATTTTATACCACCTGCCAGCTCCCCAAGGCCCTGGTGACTTCCTATCCTTTGTTAAATTATTTTGTTCTTATTTCAAATGTATAACATGTTACAATGGAAAATAGGGTATTTGCATAAAAAATCAGACTATTTCTATATCATAATGTAGTATAGATCTTTATTTGTACCAAAAAAACTAAAATACATTTATTCGCTTATGAGATCATCGTCGGATATATAGATTCTCGCTATTCTCGCTGACACTCTCTCTCACTCTCGTTCTGTGGTATCAATTGGTCTCATTGGTATATTGTGGAAGATCCACGTCAATGAACATTGACTGATGATTTTTGCGACACTTTAAAATGTACTAGCACTTCTTTGATGTCAATAGTGTGAACGAAATCACATTTTCGTCTTGTACTGCGCAGAAACCGCAGAATTTCTTCTTTTCACTCATTTTTTCCCCCATCGAAAAATATGCGTCTATGAAATCAAGTTCAGATTTTTTTTTAAATTCATTTTCATTTTTGGTGCAGATTGGAATAAGCAAACTTCACTGTCGACGGCGCAGAGCGTGAGAGCGCGCGACTTTCATGAAGCTGACAGGCACTTATTGCAACGCCTTTGAAGAGGCAGGCACTCGTCAATGAATTTCTAGTGCGTTAAAACTAAATTATAAATTTCTTTCGTGCGGATTACAATGAGGTGAGTTATGCACTTTTTTCACCGGTTTTTAATTAACAGGCGATATTTCGCAACCGATTTCGAGTTTAAGGCTTACGAATCCATATTGAGTAATGTTCTCGGTAATGTTTCTATCATCCTTTGTGCGAAATTTTATACGGATCACGATGAGTACAGTTATCGTTTCCAAAATACAATTAAAAATTTTTTTATAAACAAACGCAACCGATTTGAGCAGACAGGCAGGTGATTTCATACTGTACGTCAACAGGGCTTTTTTCTGTAATTTTTCCTGCCGGGATGAAATCAGCCCGACCTAAGTGTCACTGACCTAAGTGTCGGCCTATAACATAGAGGAGTGGGTATAACAAATGACAGCGCAAACAGCATTGCGCATGAGCATGGATTTGCTCACGGGATTCTAATCGTGGCGTACATTAACGAATTCTTCGACGTTGCTCGTCCTATACCTCTGCTCACCAAACATATACGGTAATACCACTCCTTACTATTCCTTCCTGTCTACCCCAAATATATTATAAGCCTATATGCAATACGGGGGGTCAGCGTTTCTCAAGATAATAAGATATGACGGTAAAAAAGAAGCAACATTTTTCAAAGGTTAGGCAAGTTTGACAGGCTGCAAACTTCACAACATCATTTCCAAAAAATTAAAATAACTATACGAATAATTAGCGTAGGATGAATATTGTAACTTAAGATCACATTAAGACCAGTTTCAAACCACGATTGGTCTTTTTCTGGTCTTTTACCTTTCAGTCTATACCTGCATCAATTTTAGCGCATTGAAATAGACACCACTCTCTCTCTCTCTTAAATGAGGATAGCTGTCTGTATCAACAGACTAGCTATACCTAAAAGTCCTAAAGAACCTGGGATGATTTATTATTATTTATGAGATCTAGAGGCTTCAACGAGTTGCCGTTATATTTCTGGAACTCTGTCCCTCCCTCCATCTCGCTATCTCTTTCTGTTATTATGGTTATGGTCCTGACTCCTGACTCGTTATGAGCCTAATAATGATGGGATATTGGGGGTTCAAACTGCTGGGACAAGAATATACCTGCCCATACTGTGATCTTAAGTTGATCTTTTTTTTCACGAGGGATTGGAACGCTGTCTAAAAAAATGGCAAAATTTGTGGAGCATTCATATTTTGCCACTAACATGCGATAAATCGGGATTAAGGTCTTAAAAAGGCATTTCGAGAATTTTCTATATCCTGGAAAGGGTTTCGTGGTGGTAGGACATTGGGTAAGTCTCTGGTTTTTCGAAAAAAATAAGATAAATGCTAAAAAGTGTAGCAATAACGTGAAGTGGGCAAGAAGCCGACTGACTATGGGATGACTGCTGAGTAGAGTTAGAAAGGCGGTAACTTACGTCAGGAACGAGAACGTTACCGGCAAGTTACGGGTAAGTTCTCGAGCGATTTTTTTCGAGAAGTTCCGAGAATTTAAATTTGTCACCAAAATAATTTAAATTCTGACACACCTGTGTTGATTTTGAATAACTTAGGGAATATTTTTCAAATTATTAACGATGGGTAGCATTGAATGGTAAGAAAAAAGGAGTTAAAAGGCTACAATCCAAAGAAGGCATTTAGAAGAAAAATGTTTAAAGTGCCCTCTAACAGTCAAAACAATGTTAAAAAGGAACAAATAAATGATGCCGTTCTCATGTAACGATTTATACTTATGAGTAAAGGCAATGATAGTTAATGTTATAATTTATATTCAATAATATAATAGTAGGAACATTTGGGAATAACGATCAGACTGACTAAACTTAATCTTAGTATTCATTTTCTAAGACTAATAATAATACTGATTTTTCTCAACTTGTTCTACACTAAAGTTTATAATGTTTATAAATGTTTGAATGAATTTACGGTGACAATAAATAAAATTCTATTTTGAAAAATATGGAGTATATTTTATATAAAACTATAAACTAATTTTAATTTCTAATGTCTATTGCTATTTAGGTTCAAGTACTTTGAATATCAACGTTAATTCCTTAAAAAACAAAAATAAAATGAACGTTCTCCTAAATTCTCGATTAATTCTCCTATTCTCAGTAATATACGTTAACGTTCTCCGTTACCTTCTCCAAATATAAATTACCGAGAATTTTCGAACTCTACTGCTGAGCGCTCGGTAGCTCGATCAGGGCGCTTTCACACGATTGCAGATCAGCAGATTGCATGCAGAAAGTCCACAAGAGTGAAAGAGATGGAGAACAGCCTATCTCTTTCACTCTTGTGAACTTTCTGCATGCAATCTGCTGATCTGCAATCTTGTTAAAGCGCTCTCATACTGCGAAAATACAATGTCGGTAACAGCCGCATCTGCATGCTGCTACTTTCTGTTATGACGGAAATGTTAAATTTGAATAAGAAACGCAATTTGTGATTTTCTATTTTTTTGTTTATTGAGATGTCCGAATGATTGGCGAATACAATAATATAACTGGCATTGAAATAAGTAACTGATTTCTTCTTGGCGTAATAAACTTGGTCTTAGAAAGAGGAGAAGTGTATAAGTGATAAACGGATGCCGCTGTGAACTCGCTCTTGTTGAATATTTACCAGATCAGTTGCGGTCTATGGTCAAAATCCACAGGGGACATTTTTCGAGTTGCGGGCTCGGTTCAGTGCCAGGGACCTTTCCCCTCCGAGCCTTTATTTCCCTCTCCACTTGAGGCTTCCTTCATTCCCTTCGCCCCTTTTTTTTGTTAGACACTGAAGGAATAGCTAAATTAGTGCCAATTTTAAATTATTTCTGGATTAAAAGCAGGAAAATTAAGTTCTTCACATTCCCTCGTGAAAAGAAATACCAATTTAATACCACTTTAAGACCAGTTTCAAACAACGTTGGGTCTTTTTCTAGTCTGTACCCTTCAGCCTATACATGTATCATTTTTAGGGCATTGAAATAGACCCCATTCTCTCTCTCTCTCTCTCTCTCTCTCTGAAGTAAGGATAGCTGTCTGTATCAACACGACTGTGGTCTTCTGTGGACCAGAAAATATAAGTTTGAGACACCACTTAAGGACAGGCTTATAACTACCTATACTGTGGTCTTAAGTTGGTCTTTCTTTTCACTAGGGTTCTGAAGCTAAATGAGCAAATGCAGTAGCATAGGAATCCTTTTTTTTCGAGAAGTAAGAAGGTAGCCAAAACCATATATAAATTGGTATGCAGCCCGAGAATCGAAAACATTTGACCAAATTGTCCAGGGCAGCTATAAAACGTTCGATCGACAAAAATAATTTCAAGGTTGCACAAAAAAGTTAAATTAAAAATTATAGAAAACATAACAATTTTTCCTTTTCTATCCTTTACAAGCAAAAAGTTTTCTTTTTTAACGGTCTCGATTTTAATATTGTCTAGGGCAGCATGCACGTCTGACCCATTTTTCGGCAATCTTGGTACTAATGATTTTCGAGCATGGCTCATGTTATTGCGAATGCAAGTAATATCATCAGTGGTCAAATCTGGAACATAATTCGTTTTTAATTCTTCATGTACAAGTTTGAATGGTCTTTTCCAAAGATTATTTACTGCTTTTCTTTTTACTGAATTGCTGATTTTTTGTCGATTTAAAACTTTATCACTGTCTGCTTCATGGTCATGTTCCGTTAGGCTGTCAATCATATCTTTTTTCGCGTTGAGTTTAATGAAAGCTTTACAGGTTTTTTTACAATATGCCATCGTTCAGTCTTACCTTTATTCACTTTGTGAAGCCGGAATTTATGCACTGCTAATTATCGTGATTTTCTATCCGTATGTACCCATTTCGTACCTATTGAGGAATCCCCCCCCCCCCCCCCAATATCTACTGCCCTGAATTCGTCGCACGGGTGGGAGAAGAGAGCTCGTAACGCAACTTCTCCGACTTAAAGTGACCGCAGTTTGCAAATGAAGGGTTTTCTGACCATAGACCGCAACTCGAGTGCAGCCTTTCCCAACACTTGGTACCTCGATTTCGAACGTCGACCGATTTTCACCTAGGACAGGGAACTGGAGGTGGACAGTTGCGCGCGCTGAATCATCTCTTTCCCCTCAACGACTCAACTCTTTTCATGTCGAGTTTATAAAAAGTTACAAAGTTGCTTAACATTTTGAATAAACGCAAATTGGATATCAGCATAAATGTACGCATTTAAATGTATCGAACTTTCCTGGCACGGGCTTAATTCATACGTTGCATTGCGGCTGTTACCGACAATGCATTTTCGCAGTATGACCGAGCCATCGAGTGCTCAGCAGTCAGCTGTCATCCCTCAGTCAGATCGGTTTCCTTCTCACTTCACATAATTGCTACACTTTTCCACTATCGCTTTTCGAAAATTATCTTATTTTTTTCGAAAAACCAGAGACATACCCAATTTTTTGTCACCGCGAAACCCCTTCCGGGGTCTAGAAAATTTTCAAAGTGCCTTTTTGAAATCTTAATGCCAATTTATCGAATCTTAGTGGCAAAACTTCAGTGTTCCACAGATTTCGCAATTTTTTTAAAACTGTTCCAACAAATTTGAATGGAGAAACTGAATTTTAAGAGTATTATTTTATACTTTTAGGAATTGGAACAATTATTTCGTCCCAGGTGCGAAATTCGGTCGGCTGCCAGAGATTATCCATCGGCCTAAAGTCGGCCCTGCTTTGGTAACCGATCTACGGTAACCAGAGTTGGGCCGACTAAGGTGTTTTCAAGCTGCCATAGTCTCACCGACGTTGGCGACCGACGTCGGCGGTGGGCGAAAAGCCGTCTGTCGGCCCAATTCTGGCCCAACGTTGGGCCGACGATCGGATAAACTGTGGCAGATTGTTTGGTACGACCACAAGAATGCGGTCGGTCCAACTCTGGATACAGCAATCGGTTAGCCACAAGTCACCATGATTCACCCGACGGTCGGTTGAACCTTGGCCCAAATATGGGCCGACCGTCGGTTAAACGCTGGTTCATTGTTAAAAAAAACCGTGAAAGTACGGTCGGCCCGACTCTGGAATAAAGATAGCCCGACCGTCGGCATAACATTGGTTTGAATTATTTTTTAAAAAATTATGTAATTTATATTCCCGTTAACAGTTAATTTATTTTACATCTACAAGATGTTGCATAATAATACAAAAATTAATGAGAAAAAAGAGTTAACAAATTGTTCTTGTAACTACTTTGAGCTGTAGCTTATGAGGATGTTTTTTTCATTGACTTTCAATTCTTCAGGTGTAGAGTAATGGGTAAGACTCCCGACTGCTAGGCGATAGATTCAGGTATAGGTGTAGGTTCGAAACCCCTTAGCGTTAGAAATTTTATTTGTAATATTATTTAAAAAAATGTAATATATGTATTCAATCTAAACAGGACCATTAACATTTATGGTCAAAATACTCGCAATCAATTATTATTTATTTTTTGAATACTTATTTTGTGTATTTCCACCTGTGTAGTACGAACCTTCAAAATCAAAGTCGGCCCCGCATTCTTGTCCAGGGTTGGGCCGACATCATCTTAATAGATGGCCCATATATGGGACCAAATATCGGGCCGACTTTGAGAAGCCATAAGCGGTTGACCGTTATCATTTAGCTGGTTGGCCCGACCAGTGGCGTACAAAGTTGGACCGACCGTCCGACGGTTGGCCCGACCGTGGGCCGACGGTCAATTCGCACCTGGGGTGTGGATTCCGGGATTCTTATTTTTTTTCAAATCAAATTGTTTCAAGAAAATTATATAATTCATAATTTTGGTATTCGAAGGGCCATATATTTTTCTCTCGACTCTAATAATAAGATATTTAATAGAAGAAAACGTTCAGAAGAAAACGTAAAACAACATTATTATGATTCAAGTTTTATTAGATTACTAATGTTTTTAATTCCAAATTCAATTTTCATTTTTATATATACTGCAATTTTGAGTGCTTTTTAGACTGAAATTTTGACCAATCTGAGGCGCTGAATATAGCAGAACGCGGACAGAAATGTACAATTATGCATAAAACGTGAAATGTTTTCATTCAAAATTCTTCCTCTTTAAATCTGTCAAAATTCAAATATTTTTTACTATTAATTGAATTTTGTTTGCTGGATGAAAAATTCTCAAAATATCAAATACACATTGTGATAAAAAATTTTTCTCAAAATATAATTTTTTTAAACATTAATTCAATTTAAGTTATTAAAAATTCAATTTTAAATTAAGTTAGAATTCTAACGTAATAATAATTGTTTTCAACCCTTCAGCATTGATATTTCTTGAAATTATTATCATTGAATAAAAATTTTTTTCTTGGAATTTTAGTAAAAAATGTCATACTGTACTATGATATCGCGATCTTGAATGTTTATGTTTTTGGAACAGAATCATTTTTTTATGGAACAGTTTTTATTCTTATTCAGCATCCCCATATCCCGGAAACAAGTTTTTATTTGTCAAAAAATTTAAAATTCGTTTCTTGGTCGCTATCCAAAACTGATTTTGGAAACCCTGGCAATTCTAATCTTAAAATTCTCAGTCGATTTTCTCGGAATTACCTAAAATTTTCACATCAAGCTATTTCATCAAGCATTTCAAGCTGAAAATTGAATTTTTCATCGCAATCAACAGTCAAACCTGGCCCTTTTTTAAGTTATCGTCAATTTGAGATTGACAACTTCCACATTAATTTCCTCGACCCTGGATAACTTTTTTTGACCAAACTTTTTGGGTCTTAGTTCAAGAACTCTTTGGCTCGGAAGCAGGCATTTGTTTTATCTTTGAATAGTGCTTTCGATTTTATCGAATGTTTTTTAGCTCCTTTGAAAAATTCCCATTTTGTTGGTTATTTAGTTCTATACTGTCACCCTCAGTTGTACAAGTGGTCGGAATTACTATAGAAATATTAATCGGAATTCTTGGGATTCCCGAAATTCCTAAAACTAATAGGAAATTATGGGAATTATCCTGGAATTCCTGGAAATATACGAAATTAATTCAGAATGACTGAAATTCCAATTTCGATTATATGCCTCTTGTAATACATCATATTTTGTACTTCTAATGATATTCAAAGTCATCTGGTGGGTTATATACGTTTTTACTAAGAATTTGACGAAACTGGATAATAAATATAAAAAAAATGTTGATGTGGTTTTAAAAAGAGACATAGTGCTTATCGACGAAATACGGGTTCACTGCGTATTACTGTAGTAATATATTGTAATATACTGCTAATAGACTACACTCGACTTAAAAGTAAAAAATAATATTTATGCATATGTGTTGCATATGCACCTACTTAATTGCAATCCTAAATTATTGGTGTGGCCACTAGAACTAGAATTACTACTAAAAAATGCTTGGTATCAATTCAAAATTTATAGAAGTGCCTGTTAATGTTGTTAATTTCCTAATTTTTCGCTGTTTAAGTTGGAAAGAAAGAAATTAAAAAGCTTTCCGTTAAATGCTTTTTTGTTATTGCTTTCTGTCATATTAATTGCAAATATAGAAATTGATGAAGTAGTTATATTTAAAATATGTAATTATGTATTGGTATCAAATTTTAACTCTCTAATTTTAAAGCTCTTTCAAGTGTTTCTTTAAAAAAAAAAAAAACAATTCTTAAAGTTTAATTTTGAATCTTGCAAGTTTTGATTAGCGCAATTTCAAATAATTCAATTTTAAAACGTATAAATTATACAATTTTAAACGTTTCACTTCAAAATCGTTCAGTTCCAACCATTTTAAATTGTAAATGATAAAATTTCGAATATTTTATTTTCAAGTAGACATACTCTCTAATTCTAAAGGGTTGGAAATTGAATTTTTTCGATTTGGAATGCTCTTAATTTGAAATTGGTTGTATTCAAATTATACAATATGGTATTGTATTTTCGATCATGAATTATTTCACTTTTTAGAAGAGTTTTGAATATGTAGTTAAACTTAAAATTGTTTAAATACTGGAGAAAGATGGGAAAAAAGCCAATTTTTTCTTAGATTTATGATAGCAGTTTCACTTTACGGAAATGCCTTTTTTGTGAAAAATACATTTGGGTCAAATTATTCTGCTTCTTTAGTCATAATGTGTCCCTTAAGGGTTTGCATGACGGTGATGCCAAAGTTGACTTGCAGGCTGTCAAACATGTCAAGAATTTGATTTAAAAAACGTAATTTCAGTACCCTTGAAACTCATTGGGATTGATTGTTTAGGCGCTAACAACTAACAAAAAGTTTGATTGGCATTTCCTCAGTGGTGCCAAAGTTTACTGGCAGGTTGTCAAACATGTAAAAAATGACAGGATGAAAATTGAAACCGTCATTCTAGTACTGCTGAAACCCATTGGGGATGATTTTTTAGGCGCTAAAAAGTAAGATAATAATTGATTTTCTGTTCCTCCATGGTGCCAAATTTGACGGGCTCGCTGTCAAACATGTCAAAAATTGGGCCAAAAACTTAATTTTAGTATTCTTAGAACCCATTGGGGGCTATTGTTTAGGTGCTAACAACTAACTAAAAGTTAGTTTTGATGAAAATGCAGAATTCGATAGAAAATCAGATTCAACAGAACACGGAGAAAAATGGATGGTCAAAGTTAGAGTCAAAACTTAGAGCCAGTCAGTCCTTCTAGATGGTCGAACTGTCCTTCCAAAATTTTTTCGATATACTCGTAGTCAGAAAGACTCTCATTTTATGGCCAGTCTGACTGTTATAAGAAGATCAGAATCACTATCAGGAATAACTAAGGTATCCCTTTTGGGATGGTCTATACGATCATTTTGTTTTCACTCATTTCGACCATCCACGAAGGAGTAGATGAACCATCGCGTTGTGCTGATTAATTATCAGTTAAAAAAGTCTTTATTAGTATTCCTAGTACTCCTAGTGATGTGAGAAATTATGAAAAATTCTGTTGGCGATTTAAACGATCGTATTTTGTAAGTACCCATTTTACTTTAGTAATAGTTGTGACATTTGAGACATTCAAGAGTTGACTGGATAACTGGATAAAAAAGGTTAATATGTACAAGATTAAAGTGAATTATGATTACTAGACTATTACGCGCGCGCAAACTTTTTGTATTCATTCTTCTCCTTCACTCAATTTTTGAATCACTATTTATTCGTTCAAATTTCTTGTCCAATCAAATTCTTGCTTAAATTATATTCTCAAAGAATGTATTCAGTGAATCCATGTAACGTAAAATTTACTATCACTATTTATAATAATAAATGTCGAGATATAATTTGAATATTTCAGGTGCAAGTTATGTAATTTATTATATTGAAAAAAAGTATCATTTTTGTACAATGACGTTTGCGGGTACTTTCGCGGCCATTTTTTTAAATGAAAGCATCAATTTACATCGCTAAATCATTAATACATTAATACCTATCATTAAAAAAAATCCTATTCTGATCCGATTCCCTGTTCTCAATATAAAAATCATTCAGCATGTATTTGCACTGGAACGTTTAAATAAATTTTCATAGAAAAAGAAAAGCGTGTCAGAATACATTACTAAATAATAAAAACATATGCACATGTCATTTTGAAAATTGAATTCAAATCTTCATATCACGGCCATTTTTGTAAATCTGTTAATCAAGAAACATAGCTAAATCATTAAGTAATCACCATATTATAACGTTTGAATAATTCAAAAAAACAACAGCGTACGACAAAACATTTGAAATATATCCACATATAATTTTGAAAATTGAATTGAGTTAAATGCTTCTCTTTTTTCGTGGTTCTCTCAGCGATATATCAAGTCCCACTCCTCCATGCCTCACGGAAGTAAATTGCAAAAATTCAAACTTCTATAAATTAAAGCTTGGAATCTCCTCTTTAAAATTAGACGAAGAGCATTATTACATATTCACTTGTTTTCGACTTATAATAAAAAATGTGAAAGCATGTCCAAGGCGAAAATCATTTCGTCGAGCGGCAGTCGAATGTCGAATTTAAATCCTTTGTTAACGTGCGAAAAACAACAGATCAAAAAATGTAGTCACCAATGGACCGTGGAATTTGAGAATCAAGAATTTATGACAAACATTTAAAATAATAATATGATTGAGTATTTGACCTAGACGTCATAGTCATGATAGGATAGGTATAAATGTCACGAAGATTATCATAGTTAGTACATCCTTGCATGGAAATGCATACGACTTTTTGGGGAAAAAATATTCTAAACGTAAAAGTAAGTTGTATGTATTTATGTATGTATGTATGTATGTATGTATGTTTATTGCCTTTAAGAATACAAGATTCTGTTGCAAGGGAAGGCCACTATTACAAAAATCGATAAAATAAAGATAAATATCAAAAAAAAAGTTATAATAACGTATGTACAATAGGTTGTTAGGTTATACTGGTTGAGTTCGGGCAGTGTATTATTCGAATAGAGAGAAAGCTCTGATTTTTAAACATGTACTTATAAAGCTGTAAATCGAGCGAAGCATTCCAGTGTTTATATTTGATAACAATAAGTGAAGATTGTTCTCGTTTATCATATCAATGTTGCGCAAGTAATGATTTCTAACAGGCGAGTAGATTGGACATTTGGCGATGATGTGTAAAAGATCTTCATTTTCTCTTAGACTACATAATTGGCAAATCTGCTGTGGATCGATTACAGTTGTTCCAGCTTTAGAGGTCAACTTAGTGATGAACCTGGAGGAAGTTCTTATTTGTGCGAAAAGGTGCTTAAAAACGAAAGGAGCTTTGAATAGCAGATATTGCTGGAGTAGCGCATCATTGTGTATAATTTTACTGTATATGTAACTAAAGTTGCTATTTTCCAATTTTAACAGATCCCGCGAATGGAAAAAATCACGGTATCCATCAGCTATAGCATCGATTTGAGTTATAAGATTGGGACCATTGAGATCCATGAGATTGTGACACATTCCCACTTCCTCCAAACATCTAATAAGCTGACCTAGCCAGTTATATTCAACTTTTTTGCTATTTTCGGCTTCGGCTAGTTTTAGCATACAGAGTTTGGGATATCGCGAGTCCTCCATATGGAAAATCTTTGCCGCCCAATTCAGCGCCATTTTTAATATTTGGTATGACACACAGGGTAGACCTAGTTCTAATCTGACAACGAAGTCAGGCGTATTTCTGGGTAGGCGCAGAAGATTTTTGAAAAAACGGACTTGTGCTTTTTCGAAGACATCTAGATAATTTAATTCGATAATGTGAGCCGCATACAATAAGGAACTCTTGATAATAGAGTCATGAATTTTAATGATGGAAGACCATGACGGGCACTTAGTTCTAGTTAGAATATTGAACGCTGAGGCTGAGGCTGAATTGGATCTGCTAACTGCTGCATGCGCAGCTAAGTTGAAAGCACCTGTTCTAGAAAAAATCGTACCCAAGTATTCAAAACATGAAACAAACTCCAAAGAGATACCATTGTATTTCAGGCCTAGGAGTTTTGCGCTGATCCGACCTTTCTTGAATATAGTATATTTAGTTTTGTTATTATTAACCGTAAGTTTGTTTATATTACAATACTCCTGGAGAGCATTGAGTTTTCTTATCGCGTCTATTTCAGATTCTGCAAAAATAATTAAATCATCCGCGTAAATCAGCACAATAATGTCCGTGTCGCCCATGATTCTGAGACCCACAAGACCTTTTTGTCTAAAAAAAACTCGATATCCGAGGTTAAGAGGTTAAACATGATTGGGCTCAAAATCTCTCCCTGGAAAACTCCCTAGAGTGACCGGCAGTTCCTCTGAGAACTCATTTCCCACTTTAATGCAAGTTGAGGCTCTCTCATACAGACTTTTTAGAATTCTAATTATTTTTGAGCTGATCCCAATATCAAAAAGTTTTGACCAGATGTGAGCATGATTAACCGATGGGAAGGCTCTGGAGAAATCCACCATAATGGCATAGATATATCCGGCCCCGGAGCCTTATTTAGTTTACTTTTGTTAATTGATAAAAAGATTTCGTTAGCTGTTATTCTGCAATCCAATAATGGATTTCGTACATCTGTCAGCATTTGCGGTGACAGACGTCTAAGAGGAAGTGTCAGGCGGAAGAAATTTTCCCAAGCTTTTGTAGAAAGGATTGTAGATTTTATCTTTGAACATCCAAATCTATTAACAGTATTCCAGAATGTTTTGCTATCGTTGACATTCTCAAGGCTTGTCAGAATACTGGATTCAAAGTTTGCTTTTTTATGAGCTATCAGTGCCTGGCACGATTTTTTAGCTTTGACATAAACCAACTTAGCCTCATCCGAGAAATTTGCCCTGCTGGCTTCTTTCAGCGCATTAGAAAGATATGATTTGCTTTGGCGACAGTCAGAATCAAACCAAGGTTTGTCACGGTACAATTTCTCAGTAACATTTTTTTTTACTGACCACATATCTGCTTTTTTGGCGCTGTCGACAATAGCATTGGTAAGGTTTGAATTAAGATAATCTATGCCTACTTCTTAAAATTTAACTTCTAGTCTGTGAGACAAGTATAATTTGTTCGAGAAGATATCCCGTTTGTCGTCCGTCCATCTCAGAAACGTCAAGCTTTTGTTTTTGTTTCCATTCAGCGCACTTGAGTGACCAGCTGAGATCGGAGACCAACAAGAGGAGACTAAGACCGGGAAGTGATCCGAAGTATGTGTGGATTGATCCGCCTTCAAGTCTTTAAGTATACCCAATGCCTCAGCATTACACCAAACCAAGTAATTGACACTTTTACCCCCTGCATTAACAAAAGTAAAATGAGCTGCATTGTCGCTACGCGATCTACCATTTAAAAGATAAAACTCATTCACCTCCATCAGTTCAACCAATCTAAGCCCCCTCCTGTTGTGCGCAACATCGTGTCTCTCCCGATACATTGAAAAATTTGTGTGAGAGAACATATCAGGTGGACCCTGACCTAATCCCCCCACCCTACAGTTGAAATCGCCATATATAGTGTTGGAAACGTTGTTGTATTTCTCTGACAGGGCTCATAAGGTTTCTTCGAAAAGTTGTGGGATTACTTCTGTATCTACCGTCGGGTTAAAATAGAACATTCCTACAATAAAATTAATTTTATTTGCGCTATAAATTCGAACAAATATCCAATGCTCTGATTTATCTATGATCTCACTATTATAGCGAAGTTTGTTTTTAAAAAGGGCTAGGCCGCCACTGGCTCTACCTTCTGATTTTTCCTTCAAAGAGTTAGAAAAGAAATGATTATATTTATTTCCCGCGTACAAGTTTTTGGGATTTTGAGTGAGCCAAGTTTCAACGATTCCTATAATATCAAACTTATCATAATTAATAGAGGAGTTTAAAAATCTTACATAACCATGACAGTTCCAGAAAAAGAAGTTTGAAGCGTTGTCGACTCGTCGTGATGTGTTTGGCTTATTTAACAATTTATATTTTTCTTCTTCGTCTCCCTGGCTGATGCTAGCCGATTGTGAAAATTCCCTTTCGTAAGATTTCCCGCCTGCTCTTTGATGATGACTGGTGGGGATTCCGAGGCCTTGCGCTTCGCCTTTCCCTGAGTGCCGCTTGCTTCCCCAATTTTCCCTTTTTTAGCTGGTTCTGCCCTATTCCCAGATAATTTGGCATTCTGGATTACAGATTCCAACGCTGCTAGATCCTTGGACTCGAATTTTTCGCCATCCACATAAATTGCATTATAGCTTAAGGAGGCTTTCAGGTCACAATTTCTAGCCTCCTTAAGGTATGGAAGAAGAGTCTTTCTTTTAGTTTGGACTTTTTTAGTGTAGTCCTCCGCAATGCTGATCCCAGTGCCGCGTAATTTTTTTTAGCTGCAATAAGATCATTTTCTCATCCTTAAAAGAACGTAGCTGAGTCAAGAGGGGACGGGGTTTGTCCCGGATTTTTCCTCCAATCCGTCTCACAAATTCGACCTGGTCTGAGCGTATTTCAATATTGAGATGCTGCTTGGAAATACCACATATTGACTGCACCAGGTCCACGTCGTCTTCTTCAAGAACACCAAAAATCATCAAATTGTTGCTTCTTAGCGCTCTATCCATTGCTTCGATTCTCCGGTCTTGTTCCGTAATAACCGACCTCAGTTTTTCTTGCTCGAGTTTAAGCTCTTGATTTTATAGAGTAAGATGGTCGATTTTGCTGTGGAGAGCTGAAAGTGATGACTCTAGATTCACCATTTTTTGCATGAAGAGGTCAAATTTGTCCTCAGAGATTTCGAGAGCCATTGTGTCAAGTAATTGACGTGACACAGAGATGGCAGCACTAACACACTATTCACCTGATCAACGAACTTGAGAAAATTGGCGGTTTGAACGACAACAACTTTTTGCTTAAAAATTCTTACGGTAATGGTTGTAACACTCACAAAACCATTAGAAATGAGAACATGGGTGTCGATTAGTTACTTTGAAAGCACTTTAAAGATTACACTGCACGAATTCAGCCCGTAAACAACCAAAATTTTGACTAGCGATTAGTCACGCGACCGACTGCCATACTTGCTTAGCAGCGCCCCCCGTAAAAGTAAGTTAAAAATGCCTAAATAGTAATATTTTTCCAGTGTAAAATGCATTCGCGCAATTATGTTTTTTATCCTTTTATCGGTCAAAGACCTTTCAGTTTCACGAAATGAAATCAACTATCCAAAATTTTAATTTATAGTGCCCGATTCTGATCAAATCGATCCGATACTCGAACCTGAAATGTTGGCATATCTTATTTTATTGTAAATATGCACCAAATATGCTAACCTTCCTGACATTTTCACCTATCCTATCATAAACATGACGTCATGCTAGATTAATCAATTGTAATAGAGGTATAAATAAACTTTGATTGCACAGATCATAGCCAATATTAAATGAATAATATTAATGTCAGTAATCAATTCCTGTTACCACACAAAATTAAAATTAAAATTCAATAATTAGATGGTTCAATATTGAAAAAAATAATTACTTTACAGCGTAAAAATTAATGAACAAATATTTTCATTGAAACATCTAAATAAATTTTAATTTATATTTTTATGAAACTGATAATTATAATTAACATTTCAAAATAATTTCAGAAGAAATTGAAACCTCATTTTGAAAATTGAATTCAGATAATCATTTCACAACATCACGAAAACTTACAAAAGTTACATAATGGGAATAGAGGTATGTTGAAAATAAATCAACTTTTATCATATAAATTATAGCCAATATTCAATTACATAATACCAAAGTAAATAACCAATTTATGTTTGTAAATATTGAAAAATTAAAATCCAATCTTAAAGTAAGGGATCGTCCATAATTACGTAAGACGTTTTTCTTTTGTTTAAATAAAGACGAGAATACAATTTATGTGAAGTTGAGAAGGGTACAACGATATAAACAAATGAAAAACATCTTACGTAATATATGGACGATCCCTTATTTTATATTGTTCAAAAAATTGATCATCTAATAAATAATCAATGAGTTCAGAACATGAAAAGCATTAAATCATTGTTTTCATCGAAACATTTTAATAATATTGATTTTATATTTTTCTGAAAATTTCAGTCATCAATAACCTTTTAAACTAATTCCAGAAAAAAATGTGAACACATAATTTGGAAAACTGAATTCAGATAATCATATCACATCACATCATCAGAAACATTTTAAAAATCATGTAACTGAAATGGGGGTATTTTAAATATTAATCAACTTTTATTATACCAATTATATGCAATATTCAATTACATAACCTTAAAGTAAATAATCAATTTATGATACTCAATCAAAAAAAAATTGAAATTTAATATGTACAACATTTAATATTGTGAAAAAAATTAATCAGTCAATAATCAATCAGTCAGTTCACAAAATAAAAAGCCTTAAATAATTATTTTCATTGAAAAATTCAAATAATCATCGCATTAAAGTAGGACCTCTCGGATCGGACCTCGAATTTTTAATTTTATAAGTTTAAAAATCTAGATATATGATAATTATCTATAATTTTTGTAACTATTTTTAATATCGTATAAAAATTACAAGTTGATATTATTGATTATACTAAACTTTAAACACAAAAACGAAAAAATCGAGGTCCGATCCGAGAGGTCCCACTGTATATTTTTTTTGAACTTGAAATTTCATTTCTGGAAATTTTAATTATTAATAACCTTTTATACTCATTTCCAGAAAAAAATAAAACTAATGAACATTGTACACGTAATTTTGAAAATTGAATTCAGATATTAAGTTGCCATTAGAAATATTGTTGAAAAATTACATTATTGTAATAGAGATGGTTTAAAAAAATAAACTTTCATTATACTAATTATATCCAATATTCAATCACATCACCTTGAAGTGAATAATTAATTTATGTTACTTGATAAAGAAAAATTGAATTCAAATATTTGTTATTAAATTTTGTTTGAAAATTAATCAGCCAATAATTAATTAATTACTCCATAACACAAAAAGGATTGAAGAATTATTTTATTTGAATCATTCAAATAATTTTTACTTAATATTTTTCTGAAAATTTAAATTATTCATAACCCTTTAAACTATTCCAGAGAAAATTAAAATATATGTGCACATATTTTCTAAAGGAAGGTAGGAAGGGTAGGTGCCGTTTAGTAAGTCCCACACTCACCTTCGTTCCTTGTGGACTGCGCGCCCATGTGTGCACCCCACGTGTATATATTTTAAATATATATGCGTGAGGTGTATATATTGTGCTCGCGGTCCCCAAAGTTCGAATGTGGTTTTTGCATGAGCATTTTCCATTTTTACTCCTTTAAAAAAAAATATATATATATATTTAATTATATAACCTTGAAGTGAATAATCAGTTTATGTTACCTAATGAAAAGCAATTAAAATTCAATCATCATATAATTTGATATTGTTGAAAAAAAATCATCTGATAATTAATGAATCTGTTTATAAAATGAAAAACATTCAACTGTAATTTTCATTCAAACATTGGAATAATTTTTATTCTACGTTTAGAAAAAATTACTATTATTTCTGAAAATTGGAGATATTAGTAACCTTCCATACAAATTTCAGAAAAAATAAAAACATCTTCACATATAATTTTCAAAATTGAATGCAGACACTCGTTTCACAACATCAGCATTATTTCAAAAATAATGTAATTAGTGGTATTTCAAATTCAATTAAACTTTTATTATGCAAATTATATCCAGTATTCAATTACATTACCTGAAAGTAAATGATCAATTTATGTTTCTGAATTGAAAACTATTCAATCTTTATGTAATTCAATTCAATTCGAAAAATCACTTCACAACATCACAAACAGTTGAAAAAATGATATAATTGTAATAGAGATATTTCAAAGAAGAAATAAATTTTTATCATAAAAATAGCAGCCAATATTAAATCACATAACCTTAATGCAAATAATTAGTTTATCTGACTTAATTGAAAACAATTCAAATTCAGTCTTTATGTAATTCATTTTTTTTTTTTTTTTGAAAAAAATGAGTCAGTCAATAGTTAATAATAGCTAATTCATCAGTTCATAACATAATAATCAATCAACAATATTATTTGCATTGGAACATCATAATAATGTTCATCTTATATTTTTCTCAAAATTCCAATTCTTTATAATCTTTTTAACTAATTCCATAAAAGCTTAAAACACATTTACTTATAATTTTGAACATTGAATTTACATAGTTATCCGATAACATCGTAAACATTTTGGAAATTATGAAATTGGAATAGAATTATTTTAAATATAAATGAACTTTTAATATAAAAATCATATCCAGTATTCGATTACATAACGATTCCTCCTATAGCACAATCAAAACATATGTATGTATATGTATATTAATTAATAATTTCTCAAAATAAAAAGCAATAAACAGTTATTTTAATAAAAACATTCGAATAATATTTTTGTTAAAGGCTGAATTTAGATACTTATTTCACATCATCAAAAAATTTACAAAAATTATACAATTGGAATAGAGGTATTTTAAACATAAATATTCTTTTATTATAAAAATGATAGTCAATATTCAATAACGTGGCCTTTCACATGTGTTAGGGAGGTGTACAGGAGAGGAAGATGGACAGTTGAGTGTGGATGAGTGTGTGAGATGGATCTTGGATGGTAATGGACAGGGAGTGATGTGGATGAAAAAGCTGGAAGAAATAAGAGAAAGCAAGGGAACAGGGCAGAGCCAAACGGGTAATCCTCTGTGAAGGAAGTAACTAGAAAAATGGTAAATTTTAAATCGTTGAAAATGCATTTGATGGTAAGAGAAAACGGAAGCCCTGGAAGGTCGCTCATGCTTAGATTTGTAGAAATTTAAGAAGAATAGTATTAATATGACTGTTATCATGTAAGGCGAAGAATTAGAATATAAGCAGCGAATAAGTTAGACTAAGGATGAAATTCAAATATATGTACAGGGAGCGGAGGACCTCAAGCCCGTAAAAGGGAGAGATTAAATATACAATAACGTGGCCTTCAATTAAGTAATCAATTTATGTACTTAATTTAAACAAATTTAAATGTAATCTTCATGTAATTTAATATTGAACGAAACTTAATCAGATAATTATTAATTAATCTGTTCACAACATAAAAAGCATTCAACTCTAATTCTCATTCAGGCATTCAAACAATTTTTACTTCAGATTTTTTAAAAAATTTTCACTTTAATTTCTGAAATTTTGATTTATTAGTAACCATTTCGAAAAATAAAATATTAACTATCCAGCCAACCGGTCTATTTTGCGCGATCACTTTAAAACAAAAAACAAAAATGTTCAGTAAACGCAGTAATTAGTGTCTTCCTCTTCGAAATTTCCACTCAAAATTTAAGCAGAAGCCTTGAAGACAAAAGACAGAATCCCAATGAAAGAAAAAGCTAAGTCATAATTCAAACTACGTTAAAACACAATATCCGTTCATTTTTGTGGAAGGTTCTCTTTGTTTTGAAATAGTATATGCGGCTCTTCATTTATATTCAATGATCTAAGAGAATCTGAAAATATTTTCCGAGAATTTTTTTGGGGCGTTTTGAATCTCAGATTTCAAGAAATATAGGATTCTATGAGATTTTGGCGACTTTTTATGATTCTGTATGAGAGATTTCACGGTGTTTCAAAAACTATAAGAAAAAGAGTTATTGGCTTCATTTCCAGAGGTAGGCCGGGAATTGGCAGATGGGAACATATGAAATCCTATCTAATACAACGCTGCTGAAGGCTGGTGACCTTCTCAGCATAAATCACAAATCTATTGAGACTCTCGGTTTCCTTTCTCATGTCCTCCCCCCCCCCCCCTTCCAGTAACAGAAGTTTTGGTGGGACTGACGTTACAACTAGACTCTCCACCACACGAAAAATCACTGCTTAACTTGGACATGATTTCGACTCGCAAAACAAATTTCGCGCATACAGGTGGTAGTTGGGTATTAAATCTAAACATGGATAATACAAACAATAAAGTAACCTTGGAATGGACTGAAACTTTGATTGGCGAGAAGCATATACACGGTAAACGTTAAGGTCGAGCTTCAGGCGATGAATGGAGACTGGGTGTTTGGAATGCTAGAGGAGTGAATGATCTTAAGATATGAGAACTGCGTGAAACTATGCACATAAAAAAAACTAGATATTCTTTGTATACCTGAGACGAAGAAAAAGGGTTGCGAAAGTAGGAACATAGAAAATGGGGTGTAGAAAGGCGGTTTTAAAATATGGTCAGAAGTGAATCACATCGTAGTCAAGGAAGCATCTCAAAGATTAAGGATATGTATCGCCCAGAATGCTGTGGGTTAGAATGAAGGTAGGAATCAGAAGATCATTCATCATAGCGTGCTACGCACCAGTTGATAGCAATTCGAGGGAAGTTGAAGACGCCATCTGTGACTCGCTGGAAACAGAGGGTAGGGCTGAAATAAAATAGGCCCCGCGGACCAAACAGACTGGGTGAAGGACACACCGAGAAAAAACCACGACCGCTTCCTGTTGTGGCCCTGTACCGAGGGTTTCTGCTGAATACGGTTACACTACTCAATAAGCAGTCGCAGGCAAGGGTCGACGGATGGTCCCGAAGGAAAAACATTCAAGCCATGGCGTTAATCCACCGTGCCGAAGGCTGCGTGGCACCAGGGGTGTGGTGTTCCAAACAGTATCTCTAGGATACCAGGTCGCCTTCTAGAGTACACAGACCTCACCCCCGCATGCGAGGCTCTGCGGGGGTGGACTTTTGCTTCCCTAGCTACTCGTGGGAATTCTAATGGAGAACAATACGAATTTAAACAGAAGTATTTGTGAGGATTTGGAAGGAGAGCTGGACGCTGTGGAGAAGCTTGACTTGAGTCAAAAGACTCATGCCAAGCTTGATATCATGGATGCGTACGAGAATATGGAGAAAGGTCGGAAACTCATGGATGACCTCGAAGATGTGCTGGAGGAGATGCAGAAATTCTGCAACTTCAAACGCAACATGTTCATGCCCATTAGGGATGGACTAGGAAAGGCGCGGCGTGTTGTGGTGCAGTTGGGAGTAACCTTGCGGCCCATCGAATGTTATTACCAGGATGCGATCAAGTACGTCGGAAAGTAGGTAGGTAAAAAGTACCTCAAAAAGGCAAAGGCGAAAAAAGACACGAGTCAAAGCGGGACTCAAAATGAAGAAGCCGTGGAAACTCCCACTCATTATCAGCGAAAGCAAGAGAGGGAGCCCACTCTGAGTCCCGTAGAGGCTGGCTCCTCAAAACAAAAGATGAAGAAGCCGAGGACCCGTAATACCATTGTGGCGTCCTCGACCCTGACGGGTGAGGATGTGGAGGGGATCACTTCCACACCCGCACCCACGAAGAAGGAGAAGCTGAAGAGAGCACGACCCAAGGCGACCCTGATAAGACCAGCCGAGGGTTCAAGCTATGCGGAGGTCCTCAGGAACCTCAAACAAAAAGTGAAGCCGGACACCCTTGGTGTAAAAATCAGGGGTGTCAGGCAGACCCGAAGGGGAGAGGTTCTTGTGGAGGTAGGGCCGGCCGTGGATGGCTGATCAAAGCTATCCGCGGTCACCAAGGATGCTGTGGGGAATGGGGGGAACGTGCTTGAGCTCGTTCCAACCAAGATGCCGAAGATGGAAGTCGAAGCACGACTTAGTGGCCTTACCCCCATGTCCTTGAAGTAATGCGATAAGCGGTTCCGAGGACATGGACATGGACATCTACAAAAAATTTGTAGATTCAAGAAAAGATTATAACGGGGAAATGTTAGTTAGCTTATGCTAAGAAAAGGGACTATTTATTACAAATACTTGGTTTCGACATAAAATGATCCACGCTTACACCTGGTGTAAAGGAAATAACCGCAGTATGATTGACTTCGTTATTGCAGATGAAAGACCCAGAGAACTAGTTACAGATACAAGAGTCATGAGGGGGTCCGAATGCAATACTGTTCATTACCTTTTAGTCTCTAAAATGAACTTAGGGCGGGATGGAGAAGAAAGAGAACCAAACAAACGAAACAAACGCGAATCAAGGTTGAAAATTCACAGAAACCGCAAGTGCAAATAGATTTTCAGAATACGATAAACGAACGCATAGGTAAGGCAATTTGGGAGCCGCTTGAAAGCAATAAAGATATAGAGGGCGCGTGGGCTTTATCACGGGATACCATTATTAAAACTGTGATTGAAGTGTGTGGTACGGCGGTGGTAGGAAGAAAGTCTGGCGATGCGTGGTGGAACGGTGAAATTGAGGCAGCCCAAAAAGAAAAGAAGCGCACCATGAAACGCTGAACATGACAGGTCTTAGCAATGAGGAGAGAAATAGACTCAACAATTATTACAGACACGAAAATAGGGACGTTAAACGACTAGTCAAAGAGAGTAAAGAGAAAATCAGAACAGAAGAAGAGAACAAAATACAAAACTACTTTGAAGGACTTATTAAACTATTATATAAACAGTTGAAGGAAAGTAAAAGTACAGAATTTCCAGCTTGAGAAACAGCAAAGGTAAAATGCTATATGATATAGACGGGATCGTAGACGCTTTAAAAGACTCTTTTAAAGGACCATTAGGAGGTGAAGATATAGTACAACAAAAATGCGACATAGAACATAATGCACTAGAAAACCCAATTGAAAAAGTCTGTGTCACTGAGGTCAGAGATATAATTAAGAACTTGAAACATGGTAAGGCTGCTGGTAATGACAGTATTAGCGCTGAAATGCTTAAATACGGTGGCGAGTACATACCTAACAGGTTGTGCGAATTGATAAATTTATGTATCAAGACGGGAGAAGTCCCAGACGATTGGAGAAAAGCGATTATCTTACCAATACATAAAAGAAAGGGAGATAAAAGCAACTGCAATAATTACAGAGGTATCAGCCTACTAAGTACCGTAAGTAAAATATATTCAAAAATACTTATTCGTAGGGTAATGGAAATCACAGAAGAGAAGATATGGGGTGTCCAAAGTGGACTTATGTCAGGAAGATCAGGTAAAGATCAGATATTTAGCCTAAGACAGATCAAAGAAAAGAGCTTGAGAGTAGGAAAGAAAGTTTTCTGTGCATTCATTGACCTAGAAAAAGCATTCGACAAGGTAAATAGAGAATAAGAACAATATATACAGGTAGTAACGCGAGTTTAAGGGTAAATGGGGAACCGAGTGATTGGTTCAATATTATGCAAGGCGTGAAACAAGGATGAGTTATGTCCTTGTGGGTACTTATCATATTCATGGATAAGTGTCTAAGAACTGCCATCTTCGACAAAGAAGGTGTAGATCTCGAAACAGTCAAGATATGTGGATTAGCTTACGCAGATGACAAGGTTGTTATGACAGAATCAGTCGAGGACCTGCAAAGAATGTTGCATAAAGTTAATACAAGCATGAAGAACGTGGGCCGTAAAATTAACATAAATAAAACGAAAATCATGGTGTTTGAGGGAAAAAGTGAAAAAACAATGTGCAACATTATCCTAAATGATGAGAGATTAGAACAAGTTGTCAAGTACGTATATTTACGTAGTCTATTCACTAACGACGGAAAAATAGATGGACAGTTAAATAGGAGCATAAATAAGGGTAAGCAGGTTATCGGTAGAGCAGGGTCCATCCTCACCAAAAAAAAATCAAAAAAGGCTAAAATGGCCATACATACTTCTATATTCGTACCGACTGTACTATACGTTAGCGAGACACGGACCTGTGAAGGAAAGGACAGGAGTAAAATTATCGCGATCGGCATGAAACCTCTGCCCAGAATATGCGGGAAAACACTGATGGACAATGTTCGAAACGAGATAATTCTTAAAGAATGTGGTACAGGAGAGATACTAGTTGACATATGGGAAAGAAATCAGTTAGGATGGTTTGGAAATCTTCAAAGAATGAAAGATGAACGACTGACCAAACAAATGAATAAAGTTGAAGTAAATGGCAGAATGCCCAGAGCTTGCATGAAAAAATGCATCGACGTGAAGGAAGCTTGAGGAGTATGCCAGGACAGAAAAGTGTGGCGGCAAATAGTTTGTGAACAGAGTGACAATAGAATGAATGACGGATGAAACAAAGACCTTGGACACTAATGGTCCCAAGTGGGGAACCACAAATAATAATTCTGTGAGGCTCCTCACTTGGGGTGATTGCTAGAGAGATTGATCAGCAACCTGGGTCGGATCCGCGTTGCGGAATGAACGTGTCATTTAAATAAATAACACGAGAATTCCAGATCAATCTAAAATATCTATACCTTACACCTATATACATATCTACCTTGTACCTATATACCTACCTACTTTATACCTATGCACCTATTTACTGATTTCCAACCGAGCAATTCACGCCTACCCCGGAAGGGAAATGGCTTAATGGTATAATAATAATAATAATAATAATAATCATCTATGCCCTTATACATCAACAACTTGCCCTAAACCTAGGACTCTCAACAGAATGGATGCCTTTCTATAGATACATTCCAATGTCCGTTTTAGAAAATGAAGATTACATCTTATATTGGGATGTGACTATCCAGACGGATCATTACATCCGAGCCAATCGACCTGACATCGTGATGCGAGAGACAAAAGGTGGAAGAGTCTACATCATCGACATTGCTTGTCCGCTTAACCGAAATTTGCAGGCAACCTATACAACCAAGATTCATAAGTATAGCGAGCTAAGGCATGAAGTTAAGGCAATATGGAGCAATGTGAAACATGCATCTATTCATCCTATTGTGATTTCGGCTACAGGCAATGTGCACGCAAGATGCACTGAACATCTTGAACATTTAGGAGTCAGTAGGGTACTGGCGGCAGCTCAAAAGGCGGTTTTATTAAACACCTGTGGCATTGTAAGAAACTTCCTAGACCATCAGGAAGCAAGTGACTAAGAACCTATGGCGTGATACATGGTAGCTCCAAGAAAGCATCCAGAGGCGACTGGTGTCACCTTCAACACTCACGGCCGCTGTGTAAGGATAACAGCGGCAAAGCCAAACTGCAAACTACACCATGCTTCTAATTTTGTACCTACAACATCATCGTAAATGATTTCAAACAACGTATTGAAATAACTTATAACATCCTCATCTCATCAGTCACTTGACTTAGCCCCTGGCTATGACGAAAAACCGGGTTCACCCGAGAAATAGTTTGAAAAAAAAAATAATACTCTATAGTGATTTTAGAAAAATTGAAACATATTTACATTTGTATGTATATTGAATCTCTCCCTTTCATGGGTTTGAGGGCCTCCGCTCCCTTACATAATAACAATAATATTAATACTATTCTTCTTAAACTTCTAAAAATAAGCGCCCTTCCAGGGCTTCCGTTTTCTCTTACCATTAAATGCATTTTCACCGATTTAGAAATTTTTAATTTTTGCTAGCTACTTTCCTTCAAACAGGAATACCCGTTTGGCTCTGTCCTGTCCCGTTACTTTCTCTTATTTCTTCTAGTTTTATCATCCACGTCACTCCCTGTCCATTACCATCCAAAATTCATCTTACACACTCATCCACACCCAACTGTCCATCTTTCTCTCCTGTACACCTCTCTAACACATGTGCCCATGACTCCACTTCGTATCCACATACTCTGAACAGATTGTCCTCTTCATCCATCCAATATCTACAAGCTCTCACTCCTTCCCCCATCCTAAACCATATCACCCTATTCCATTTGTCTTCCTTCTTCATCTTTTGCAAATATTCTGGTTCCGTCAACTCTCTGACCATCATATACCATCTATTGTACCTCGAATCCATAATCTTTTTCCATCTTCTTCTCCCCTTCCTGTATATCACAAACCCTTCTCATTTTTTTCCTGTCTTCCTCTCATTTCGAATTTCCCAAATTTCCTCTCGTCTTCTTGTTCCGAAATTCGTCCAAGCATACTTTTACTATTCTGCTCCCCTCTCCCCTTAACAGCCCTATAACACAATACCGCCCATACCAACGCATCAAACAACCAGACCCTCATTCTCCAATCGTCATTGAACCTTCCCTTTCCTATACCCCATACTTGACCCATTTCTTTGTGCGCACATTCGATTCTCTTTCTCACCTGCACCTCGATTCCCCCTCCTGTCTCAAACCAAAAACCTAGAGAGTATAGTTTCCTATTACCCAGAATCGTCCCCCCTTTCACTTTCTGCTTTAGCTTCTCCTCTAAGTCTGCCAGCAGCATATTAAATAATAGTGGACTCAACAGGCATCCTTGCGTAAGACCTCTTTCTGTCCAGAAAACCTCCCCTTCTTCCCCCTATCTTCACCCTAATGCTGGTTTCAGTAAAAATTTATTTTATCCTCTTCACTAACTGTTCCTCTATTCCCGTCTCTTTCATTTCCTGCCATAGCACTTTTATATTCACTGAGTCAAATGCTGCTTTAAAATCTACGAACAAGCCTACTAATTTCCCATTTTTTCTCCCTAAGTTTCTGTTAACCAAGTAGTTGAGTACGTAAATGTCATCTATTGTTCCCAACCCTTTTCTAAATCCCGTCTGATTGTGTGGGATACTTTGTTTCTCTTCTATCTGACTCTCCAACCTTTTTCTTAGAATTTCCGCGTATATTTTACAATTCACTGGCATGAGGGTGATCCCTCTGTACTCTTCTACCTTTTTACTCTCCTCTTTCCTGACAAGCGGTATCACCAGCCCTGTCATCCACTCCTCCGGCCACTCTTCTCCTTTCCAGACCTTGTTGCAGATCTTCCACATCCCTCCCCTAATCCCTTCTCCTCCATACTTTATCGCTTCGTTCTCCATACCATCCTCTCCTGTAGCCTTGTTTCTTTTTAGTCTATCTATCGCCTGATTCACTTCTTCTCTTGTTATTTCGTTCTCTTCCTCCATTTCTCCCTGAACTGTCTTTCGATTTTCCCCTTTGATCCTATTTTGATCTTCCCCTAGCCGACTCTTAAAATAATCCGTCCATTCATCCATTTCTATTTCTTCATTCACGCCCTTCCTTCCTCCTCTTTCACTGTTTATCACATCCCAGACCCTACCTCCTTTGATTGTTTTTTCTACTTCTTCCTTGTATTTCTTCTTTCCCTTTTGCTATTTCCCTTCCAGCATCCTCTCATGTTCTCTTTTTCTCCTGTTGTACTGCGTCTTATCTATTTCTCCTTTCCTCCATTTTCTTGCAGACTCTTTCATTTTATCCTTACTCTCCCTGCATTCCTCGTCCCACCAGCCTCTCTTTCCGTCCTCTCTTCCTTCTTTCGTACCTATCTCATCCCTAACCTTCTCAATCCACACTTTCAACCTTTCAATTAACGAGTCTACTCCCTCCTCCTATCCATATGTAACATTCCCCTTTTCCATTTTTTATGCAAACACTTTTAATTTATCTACCCCCCATTCTTCCATTTTCGTGTTCCTCCCCCCCCCCCTCTTTCCTTTCTCCTTCTGCCGCGCTAATGGACGCCACCTTTCAGTGTAGCTATTACTGGGAAGTGCTCGGACCCTATTTCATTCCCCACATTCATACTGCCTATCTCATTCCTCATTCTTTTTTTCGCGAGGATGTAGTCTATTACTGTTTCTTCCTTACATATAAATGTAATATCTCCTTTCTCATCTCCTTTCATGTTGCCATTACATCCGGCTTCTCCTATTACGTATAGTGAACTCCTCCCCTCCCGGTCTATCTCCCTATGCTTGGAGCTTTTATATAGGCCTCCTTTTCTCCATCTCAAGTACCTTCCGCTTGCTCGCCAGTTCATGCATTCAAGTCTCCTCCTATCAAAACCAATTCTTCCTTTTTTTCCTCCATCCACCTCCTTATTACTCTCCAACCTTCCTCGTCCCCTCTTCTTCTATATACACAAACCACCGCTATTTTTACTTTTCCAACTATAATCCTTCTTACCATTGTTCCATCATTTCCTCCTTGTCCTTCACTGTTCTACCTTTTAGTGCCAATTCTTTTCTCACCCATGGGACCATGCCGCTCATCCCTCTACCTTTAACGTGTTCCTTTCTTGCTTCTCGTATTGTCCATACATACCCTTTAGGTAACATCCTTTTCATCCCCTTCCAATCCTTCTCATCCACCCAGGTTTCACTCATCTTAATCACATCTCACTTTTCTAACTCCCGCCAGAAACCTTAATTCTTGTTCTTCAAGCCTGACACATTCCAGAAAGCTATTTTCACGTTTTTCTCCCCCCTTCCCTCCCCTATCGTCCACACTTTTCTCCCGCTTTGCTCTTTGGAAACCCCTCTGTTTGCTCTCTAACCTCTTTTGCATCTTCCTTCCTTTTGCCTTTCTCAACTTTTTTTCCTTCTTCCTTATTGCTTCTACTTCCTCGTCCCAGGACCACTCCTCCCCATTTATCCATAATCTGTCTCTCCCTATCCATACCATGCACCACTTTTTCTCTCTACCTATGCTCTCCGTTCTATTTGCCATCTCCTTTTCCTCTCCCTCCATATCAAATCCTCTTCAATTCTCTCCCTTCTTCCTTTTAGTAATTTCTTGTTCTCTATAATTTTCTTTTTCTCCTCCTCACTTCCTACTTTTACTATAAACATTCCTTCTTTTCCTTCCTTCGTCATTCCTATTCTCTTAACTCCTTCCACCCTTACCTGAATTCCAATATCTCTCAGCATATTTTTGATTTCCATTTCCCCTGTTTCGCTCTCCGTTTTCAATCCCTTGACTACTATGTTTTTTTGTCTCTTCGCCCTTTCTTCCCCTTCCAATCTTCTTTCAATCTCACTCAGTCTCTTCTTCAATCTTTCATTCTCACTTTGCACGTTATCGCTCCTTATACTTTTCCCGCACTCTCCGTTTTCTTCCCTATATGCTCATTCCTAATTTCTAATTTGCTTACCCGTTCTTCCAACTGTTTTTTCTCCCTATTTCTCTGTTCATCAACCTCTCTCTCTTTGTCTATTCTCTATGCTCTCTAGTTTACCCCATACCTTGTCTTTCTCCTCTTTCCAGAGTTTATCCCACTCTTCCCACTTTTCTCTTACTTTTCTCACTTCCCCCTAACATCTTTCCCCTGCCTGTTTATATCATCCAGTCTCTTCCTTGTTTCCTATCTAAACCCTTTTATGAGGGCTTCTAGCTTCTCAAACATCCCCTCATCCGCCCTATCTCTGTCTGGTGTTTTTCGTTTAATCTGAACTTTTTTGTTATCCTTGTCCATGTCACAATCATCTTCCCCTTCCTCTCTTTTTCTTTTACCTTCCTCTTCACTGCTAGTCGCGTTCACCTTTTTTTGCCATTCATCCAGACTCCTATTTGAGCTCGCGCTACCTAGCCTGTTGAGGCGCTGTAAATTTGAAGGTCTCCCGTATTTGTGGCTCGTGCCTGATCCTCTTCTCTCAGCCGTCCTCACCCTGGTCGGTGTCTCGAACGTCTCCCCATCGCTACTGTCAATTTCTTCCTTCTCCCCACGAACCGCGCTCTCAACTTCGTCAGCTCTTGCTTCATCCATTTCCTGGCCTCCGTCGCCCGTTTGTGGACTTCGTATGGTCGGCATTCCTACCTTACCAAGTAGTCCTCAACGTTTCCCGCTCTTAGGTTTCCTACCTCTTGCCCCCCCCCCCTTGCCCGAAAACTATTCTTCTACTCCTAAGCTCAAAAAAATGTGCACGCTGCAATTTTCCTTTCACACAACTTACTTTCACCCTTTACACCCTTGCCTTCACTCACCCTTCTTCCTTTACACCTGATCTCCACACTCA
>CAKNXH010062601.1:78478-88822 GCA_932178445.1 Andricus quercusramuli
ATTCCCTTCACCAAAGCCAAAAAACCCCACGCTTGACAAAAAAGAGTTCTCTCACGATCGGTACCGAAAACGGAAGCCCAAAACATATTTACATATAATTTTGAAACTTAAATTCAAATAATTATTTCACAAAATCACAAACATTGGCGGAAATTACGTAATTGGAATAGAGGTATTTGAAATGCTAATAAAATGTTATTGTACAAATTATAGCCAGCATTCAATTACATAACCTTAAAGCAAATAATATATTCATGCTCTTAATTGAAGCAAATTAAAATTCAATCTTCACATAATTTAATATTGTGAAAAAAATTAATCAATCAGTTTAAAAACTGAAAAGCATTAAACCATGACTTTTATTAAAACATTCAATTAATTTTTACTTCACATTTTTTTTTAATTTGTACTTTCATTTCTAAAAATTTAATTTATTCGTAACCTTCTATACTAATTTTAGAAAAAATTAAACATGTTTACATATATTTTTGAAAACTAATTTGAGGAATTCATTTTCCAAAATCAGGCACATTTGAAAAATTATTTAATCGTAATAAGGGTATTTTAAATATAAATAAACTTTTATAATACAAATTATATCCAATATTTAATTATATAACCTTCAAGTAAATAATCAATTTATGTTACTTAATTTAGAACAAAACTAAATTTCAATCTTCATTTAATTTAATACCGTGAAAAAAATAAATCAGCTAATAATTAATTATTCATTTCACAAAATAAAAATCTATAAACTACAATTTTTGATTTATTAATAACCTTTTAAACTAATTCCAGAAAATAAAAGTTTCAATAAAATAAAGTAATAATTAAATAGTTAGTTGACAACGTAAAAAGAATGAAACAATTATTTTCATCAGAACATGCAAATAAATTTTACATAATATTCTTCTTTAAAATTGTAATTGAATTTCTATACATTTCATGCATTAATAACCTGTCAAAATAAATCAAACAAAATTAAAATGTCTGTACATTTAAAAGGATTATATAATTGTAATAGAGGCATTCTACAGAAAAATCAAACCTCAAAGTGAATAATAAATTTATGTTACGTAATTGAGAAACAAACTTAATTCAATCTTTATCTCATTTAAAATTTTGAACAAAATGAATTGACTAATAATTAATTAAACTGTTTACAACATATAAACATCAAACTATTATTTTCATGGAAAGATATGTATAATGATAATTAAAAAAATTAATGATAAAATAATGTTTAATATTATTTTCAATAAAATATTCAAATAATTTTCAATTGATATATTTTTTTAGTTAAAATTGTATTTCTGAAAATTCGAATTGATAATAATTGAAACAAATTAAAATTCAATCATTATATGATTTACTACTATGAAAAAAATGTATTCAGTTAATAATTAAATAATCATTTCAGGACATGAAAATCATGAAATAAGTATCTTCATTGAATCATTCAAATAATTTTTACATCATATTTTTCTGAAATTCTGAATTATTAATAAACTTATGAAATAATTCTAAAAAAATTGAAACGTATGTACACTGTAACTTGGTTGTTTGCCACTCGTTGCTGATCCTCCCCCCAGACCTAACAATCGGCACAAAAATATTCACGGCCGGCACTGACTCGAAATGACTTAATTAAGGAATGAGAATGAGAGAGTCTGTATTGTAGGAATGAATGGAAAAGAGGTTGGATAGGTCAGGGATTAGGTATAGTTAGTTAGTTACTTTTATTTTTAGATAAATGTACATTTGAACCAGGTCAGTTTAGAAACCGAGGAAAAGTTAATCTGAGGATTTGTCATCCTACCTTGAACCTGAGAGCTAGAAAATGAGAATCAACAATAATAATCCTGAGAAGAAAGAAGAACTGCTGTGGAAATGTCACACGACCTCACTCAACCCCTCAGAACACTACAAGTGTCGCCGCACTGCTGATTTTAACACTGCACTTTTGTGACACACTGCTATCCAATAACGGGCCCGTCCAATAATACCTTCAGGCTCGAGTCAAATAATCCATACTCACTAGGATGAAAACCACTACTCACGACGTACCGGACCATATTTTTTCCGGCACACGTCAAAAACAAACTGGCGTAGCCATCTTGCCAAAAGAAACGAGCCGGCTTACCACCAGGGGGACACCCAGTCCAGTATAGCGATGGAACAACCGGATGCAGAGAAAAGATGGCGGCACCTGCCGAGAGGGAAATTCTGGCGGGACTAATGGAAGTGGGGAGACCGAGAGCAGCGGAACGCTCCACAGACCAGTGTCGGCCGTCGACGGGATAACTTTTGTTGTCAAGCATATACTTTTGACATGGAGCAAGATAAGGAAGATTTATCTCACTAAGGAGGATTTTCTTTTTTCCAGATTTTCTTTTGTTTCTCGTCATGAGCCGCGGTCGAGTTTAATATTCTTTTTTTGTGAGGATTAGCAATTATTCTTGTTTAATTTCTTGGAGTAAATATGTGTGAGAGAGTTTAGTGATTTCAGTCATTTCTGAGATTATGGATCTATATAAATAGCAACTTCCCTCATGTGTTAGAATAATTAAGCAAACTTGTAGTGTTCTAATTAAGCAAATTTTACTGTTCTAATTAAGCAAATTTTAGTGTTCTTATTAAGCAAATGTTAGTGTCCTAATAAATATATTATTTAAAGTGTTTTTTTTTAAGGGAGAGTGTCAGGATGTTTTCTCGCCCCCACTAATCCCTCTACCCTTCTGGCCAGGGACTTTTCTTTAAGAGTTTACCGTTTAACATTTTAATTGCTTTTGTTTGAGTGACGCAATAAGAGCGTCTGGCGCCTGACAAGGTAGGTGCTGTAAATTAATTAAGTTTCATCACCTAGGACGCCAGTTTGTCCACTAATTCCCCTTTTGTCGCTTATGAATGAAATTAGTGTTACAACACATAAGTTTAAAATTTTAATTCAGATACTCATTTCACAAGATCAAAATCATTAAAAAAATTATTTAACTGGCATACGCGTATTTCAAATATAAATAAAGTTCTATTATACAAATTATAGCCAATATTCAATTACATAACTTGAAAATAAATAATAGATTTATGTCACTTAATTGAAACAAACCAAAGTTCAGTCTTCATGTAATTTACGATTGTGGAAAAAATTAATCAGCTAATAATTAATTAATCAGTTTACAATATAAGAAGCATTCCAGAAAATGTAAGTTTTAATAAAATCAGTTGATAATTAACTAATCAGTTCACAACATATAAATCATTGAACACTTATTTTCATTAAAGAATTCAAATGATTTTTGAATGATATATTTCTTTCTTTCGAAACTGCATTTCCATACATTTAATTTATAAATGACCCTCAAAACTAATTTAAAAAAAAAGAAGAAATATATGTACATAATAATTAATCATTTCACAATATAAAAATCAATAAACAGTTATTTTCATTAAAACATTCGAATAATTTTTACTTTATATTTTTCTGAAAATTTTAAATGTTAATAATGTTTTAGTGTAATTTAATAGAGAAGTAAAAAACATATACATATAATATTGAAAGCAGAATTCAGATACTTATTTCATAATATCACAAAATTTACAAAACTTATATAACTGTATTAGAGGTATTTTTAACATAAATAATCTTTTATTATAAAAATTATAGCCAATATTCAATTACATAGCCTTGAAGTAAATAATGAATTTATTTACTTGATTTAAACAAATCAAAATTCAATCTTTATTTAATTCAATATTGTGAAGAAAATTAATCAGCTAATAATTAATAATCTGTTCACTACATAAAAAGCATTCAACTATAGTTTCCATTCAGGCATTCAAGCAATTTTTACTTTACATTTTTTTTTAAATTTTCACTTCCATTTTCGAAAATTTGATTGATGAGTAACCTTTTTTAGTGATTTGAGAAGAAATAGAATAATATTCACATATAATTTTGATAATTGAATTCATATAATCATTTCGCAACATCACAAACATTGACAGAAATTACATAATTGGAATGGAGGTATGTTAAATGTAAATAAACTTTTATTATACAAATTATAGCCAATATTCAATTACATAACCTTAAAGCGAATGATAAATTTATGTAGTTAATTGAAATAAATCAAAATCAATCTTCATGTAATTTAATATTTTGAAAAAAAGTTAATCAGCTGAAAAATAATCAATCAGTTCAAAAAGGCTTCCGTTTTCGGTACTGATCGTGAGAGAACTCTTTTGTGTCAAGTGTTGAGTTTTTTGGCTTTGGTGAAGGGAATCAGCGTGTGTGGATGCAGAAAGGGCAGTGAGTGCGGAGATCAGGTGTAAAGGAAGAAGAGTGAGTGAAGGCAAGGGTTTAAAGGGTGAAAGTAAGTTGTGAGAAAGGAAAATTGGAGCGTGCAACTTTTGTTGAGGTTAGCAGAAGAAAAATAGTTTTTGGGCAAGGGGGGCAAGGGGTAGGCAAGCTAAGAGGGGGGAACGTCGAGGTCTACTCGGTAAGGTAGGTATGCCGACCATACGAAGTCAACAAACGGGCGACCGAGGGCACGGAGTTGAAGAAGCAAGAACTGACTATGGTGAGAGTGCGGTTAGTGGGGAGAAGGGAGAAATTGACAGTAGCGATGAGGAGACATTCGAGACACCGACCAGGGTCGGGACGGCTGAGAGAAGGGGATCAGGCACGGGCCAGAAACGCGGGAGACCTTCGAAATTACAGCGCCTCAACAGGTTAGGTAGCGCGGGCTCAAATAGGAGTCTGGATGAATGGCAAAAAAAGGTGAACGCGACTAGCTGTGAAGGGGAAGATAAAAGGAAAAGAGAGGAAGGGGAAGACGATTCTGAAATGGACGATGATAACCAAAAAGTTAACATTAAACGAACAACACCAGACAAAGATAGAGGGGATGGGGGGGATTTTTGAGAAGCTAGAAGCCCTCATAAAAGGGTTTAGAGAGGAAACAAGGAAGAGACTAGATGATATGAATAGGCAGGGTAAAGACGTTAGGGGAGAAGTGAGAAAAGTGAGAGAAAAATGGGAAGAGTGGGATAAACTCTGGAAAGGGGAGAAAGACATGGTATTGGGTAAACTAGACAGCATAGAGAATAGACAGAGAGAGAATGACGAACAGAGAAATAGCGAGATAAAACAATTAGAACATCGGGTAAGCAAATTAGAAATTAGGAATGAGCATATGGGAAAGGAAACAGAGAGTGCAAGAAAAGTAGAAGGAAGTGATAACGTGCGAAATGAGAATGAAAGATTGAAGAAGAGACTGAGTGAGATTGAAAGAAGATTGGAAGGGGAAGAAAGGGCGAAGAGGAAAAATAACACAGGATTCACGGGATTGAAAATAGAGAGTGAAGCAAGAGAAATGGAAATCAAAAACCTGCTGAGAGATATTGGAATTCAGGTAAGGGTAGAAGGATTTAAGAGAATAGGAATGGCGAAGGAAGGAAAGGAAGGAATGTTTATAGTAAAAGTAGGGAGTGAGGAGGAGAAATAGAAAATTATGAAGAACAAAAAATTATTGGAAGGAAGAAGGGAGAGAATTGAAGATGATTTGACATGGAGGGAGAGGAAAAAGAGATGGCAGATAGAACAGAGAGCATGGGTAGAGAGGAAAAAAGGGGTGCATGGTAAGGATAGGCAGAGACAGATTATGGATGAATGTGAAAAAGTGGTCCTGGGATGAGGAAGTAGAAGAAATAAGGAAGAAGGGAAAAAGAGTTGAGAGAGGCAAAAGAAAGGAAGATGCAAAGAGGTTAGAGAGCAAACAGAGGGGGTTCCAAAAAGCAATGTGGAAGAAAAGTGAGGAGGATGGGGGAGGGAAGGGGGGAGAAAAACGTAAAAATAGCTTTCTGGAATGTGTCAGGCTTGAAGGACAAGAATTTAGGTTTCTGGCGGCAGTTAGAAAAGTGGGATGCAAATAGCGGCGCCATCTGTCACTTTCTGCCCTAGGGTTGAAAATTCGATTGTCGATCCGCTCCACAGTCATCTTAAGTCGAATTTTCGATTATCGATATGATGAAAAATTGTATGCATGACTCGGACCGAGGCAACGATTTCACTCGTGTGATATCAGCCCTGCTTCGCTCGGGTAGCTATCTTTACACTCGTGAAATCGTTGCCTTCCGACCCTCGTCACGCAATATACTATTGTTTGGATCACTGAAACAGGCGTTGGGAGATCAGCGCGTTTCGACACCTATGAGGAGGTAGAGCATTGCATGCGCCAATGGCTTCAGACCCAACAACCTTTGTTCTACGACACTGAAATTCAGAAGCTACCATTCCGATGGCAAAAGTGCCTTCATTGTAGTGGAATCTATGTAGAAAAATAATAATTTTGCACTTTGTTACAATTTTCATGAAATTCCGGTTTATATTTGATCGACCCAAGTATATATACAGGGTGTCCCACCACCTATGAACATGCCGGTATTGGGTGATAGAGGACAAAAAAAGAAACAGAAAAGTCCTCTGGCAAAACTTGATCCGGGCCTTAGTTTGGGCACAGTAAAGCTTTAAAGTTGGGCATAATGAACCAATCAGAATCGAGCTTTGGCAACCACTTGTTAGTCTCATACGTGTTAAGATAGTGTGTGTGCTGGCGGTTACCTTCAGCTCTCGCAAAAATTTCACATCGTTGATCTTTGATTGTTTCTACAAGACGCGAAATTCAAGCCTTTACATTTTTTTAAATTTTTAGTTGTTCTTGCAAACGTTTATTACCGTCCTAAAAATAACATAAAATTTGCTCAACCTAAAAAAGATGAATTTCAATTTAATACAGAACTTTCCTGACATTTCATGTAAGAAGACCAACAGAGATGTTTAAAATTCAGAAGACCAAACGAACTTTTGTTCTTCAGAATCTTTATTTCCTTAAAAATAACCAACAAGTTGAGAATAAAACATCACATTTTGAACCCCTGAAAGTAATCCTTCGAGATTCTTTCCATAAATTCTGTTACCTTAATTGTAACAAAGTTAAAAATATTTAAACATGGAAAATCCAAACGAACTTTTGTTCCTTAAAAATAATCTACAAGTTGAAGATAAGGAAATACATTTTACACACCCAAGAGTAATTCTTTGTAATTCATTGCAAAATTGTTGTTACGTTTATTTAACAAAACCTTCAAAAAATTGAAACTGAGTAAACCAAACAAACTTTCATTCTTGAAAATAAATCATCAAGCTAAAGATAAGGAAACTCCTTTTAAAAACGCAAATAAATTATGTGCAACACATTAAAACTGCAAAAAAAATTTAATGAACAAAATAAATACAAATAAACAAAAATAACACAATAAAATGATATAACGATAAAAGATGAACATTAAATAAAATAAAAATTACGCACAAGTCGATGAAGATAAAATTTATTTAAAGTTGCTAAGTATCAAGAACTTAGGAAATCTTGAAATCAAACTACTTTAAGAATTACTTTTGGGTGTCCAAAATGTATTTTCATCTTAGACTTTTTTATTTATTTTTAAGAACGAAAGTACGTTTCGTTTAACCATGCTTTAATTTTCTTTATTTTGTTACAATGAATGTAACAGAAATTTTGTAATGAATGGAGAACTCTTAGGTGTTATAAATATGTTATTTTATTTTGTACTTGTTTGTTAATTTATAAAAACAAAAGTTCGTTTCGTTTCCCGAGCTTTAGATTATTTTATTATTTATGATAAATTTGAAAGAAAAAAAGGTTGTTTGATTCTCCGAGTTCTTAATTTTTTTGTTGGGTTTGTAAACATTGAATGTAACAATAATTTTTCAATGATACGCAAAGAATTAACTTTGGGGATTCAAAATTTATTTTATCGTATTGTTAGAATTGTTCATTTAATTCATAAAAACGAAAGTCCCTTGGTTTATGCCAGAAATCAAAACAAAGAAACTAAAACCACTTTTGGGGGTTTAAAATTGCTTTGCATTTCTTTATTGTTTTTGCTAAATTAAATGCAAAAAAAATTGTTTGTTATTTTTAAAGAATTAAAGATCGTTTCGTACAACGACATTAAAATTTTTTTTCAGTTTCGTTACATTAAATGCAACAAAAATGTTACAATGAATCCCAAAAATTACTTTTTTACAATTAATGTAACAGAATTTATGAAAAAAATCGCTAAGATTTTTTTTGGGAGGTTTCAAATAAGTTTTTTCATTGTAAACTTGTTGGCTATTTTTCAAGAACAAAAGTTCGTTAGAATTTCCCATGTTTAATTATTTTTAACTTTGTTACAATTAAGGTAACAGACTTTATGAAAAGAATTTCTAAGAATTAATTTTAGTGGCTCAAAATGTACTTTTTTATTTTCAAATTGTTGCTTATTTTTAAAGAACTGAAGATCGTTTCGTTTCATGAGCTTCAAATTTTTTTTAGTTTCGTTCAAGTAAATGTAACAAAAACTTTACAATGAATCCAAAAAATTACTTTAGTGGGAACAAAATGTATCTTTTGATTTCACCGTTGTTGGTTAAGTTTAAAGAACAAAAGTTCGTTTGGATTTCCCAACTTCAATTATTATGAACTTTGTTACAATTAATGTAACAGAATTTATGCCAAAAAATCGCTAAGAATTACTTTCGGGGGTTCCAAATCTGTTTTTTTTTCATTGTACGTTTGTTAATTATTTTTAAAGCACAAAAGTTCGTTTCGTTTTCCGATCTTCAAATTTTTTTTAAGTTTCGTTATTATTACACTAAATGTAACGAAAATTGTGTAATAAGTTAGAGAGAAGTACTTTTGCGGCTTTTAAATGAGTTTTCTTATTATTAAATTGATGATTTATTTTCAAAAACGAAAGTTTGTTTGGTTTCCTCAGATTCTATTTTTTGTTGGTTTTCTTAATATTTTTCTTACAATTTTTTTTTGTAATAAAAAATTTATTAAAAATTTGCAACGAATTGCAAATAATTACTTTTGGGGTTAAAACATTTGTTTTTTCATCTTAGACTTATGTTGGTTAGTTTTAAAGAAGAAAAGTTTGTTTGGATTTCTCATCTTTAACTATATTTTTAACTTTATTACAAATAATGTAGCAGAATTTTTGCAATGAATCGCAAAGAATTCTTTTGGAGGTTCAAAATGTGTTTTCGATTTCTAAACTAGTTGCATATTTTTAAAAAACAAACGTTGGTTTCGTCTCCCGAGCTTCAAATTATTTATTTAGTTTTGTTACATTAAATGTAACAAAAATTGTGTAGAGATTTGCGAAGAATTACTTTTGAGGATTTGAAAATGAGTTTTTTTTATCTTGGACTTGTTTATTTATTTTATGGAACAAAAGTTTGTTTGGTTTTCCCGGTTTCAATTTTTTGTTGGTTTTCTTACAATAAATGTAACAAAAAGTTTGCTATGCATCTCAAAGAATTACTTTCGTTTGGTAGAAAATGTGTCTCTTATTTTAGACTTGTTGGTTAGTTTTAAAGAACAAAAGTTCGTTTCGTTTCCCCAGCTTTAGATTTATTTATTGTTTTTGTAGTAATAGATGTAACAAAAAATTTGCATCGCATGCAAAAGAATTACTTTTGGTGTTGAAAATGTGTTTTCTTATCTTAGACTTGTTGGTTAATTCTAAAGATCAAAAGTTTGTTTGGATTTCCCATTTTTAATTTTTTGTTTAATTTGTTACAATGAATGTAACCAAAAATTTTGTAATGAATCGCAAAGAATTACTTATCATAGACTTGTTAATTAATTTTCAATAACAGAAGTTTGTTTTGTTCCTTCGAGTTTTAAGTTACTTTGTTGGTTTTACAACAAAAATGTAACAAAATTTCTGAGACGAATCACTGAAAATTTCTTTCTGAGGTTTGAAACGTTTTTTCTTATCTTAGACTTGTAGATTAATTCTGAAGAACAAAATTTCGTTTGGTCTTCTGAATTTTAAACATCTTTGTTGGGTTTCTTACATGAAATGTCAGGAAAGTACTGTATTAAATTGAAATTCATCTTTTTTAGGTTGAGCAAATGTTATGTTATTTTAAGGACGGTAATAAACGTTTGCAAGAACAACTAAGAATTTAAACAAATTTAAAGGCTTGAATTTCGCGTCTCGTAGAAACAATCAAAGATCAACGATGTGAAATTTTTGCGGGAGCTGAAGGTAACCGCCAGCACACACACTATCTTAACACGTATGAGACAAACAAGTGGTTGCCAAAGCTTGATTCTGATTGGTTCATTATGCCCAACTTTGAAGCTTTACTGTGCCCAAACTAAGGCCCAGATCAAATTTTGCCAAAGGACGTTTCTGTTTCTTTTTTTGTCCTCTATCACCCAGTACCGGCATGTTCATAGGTGGTGGGACACCCTGTATATA
>CAKNXH010062602.1:0-23273 GCA_932178445.1 Andricus quercusramuli
TTTCACTGACATTAAATTCTCGGGTTCTAGGTTATGCTCGTAATATGTAAATGGAATGGCTAGAATCGCGAGAGACTATTTCAATTCTGTTCGTCGTAATTAATATTAATTATTATTTGATAATAATACATGGAAGCCGTTTACAGACGTTTATACACTGAAATGCATGTTTATAAACCATTTTTATTAAAAAAAAAAAAAAAATATGCCTAATTTCATTAGTTTGAATTTTCCCGCGAAGAATGACGTCACATATATGTAGCCAATCTATACTTTTACCAAAAAATGCCGCGAGTGGACGCCATATTCAAACTTTATCAAGAAAAAAAAACGTGTTGCTTACTCAATAAAAAATTCTCTCTTCTTGGAATATGATAATGAGCTAATAAAGATTCAAAATATCTTTTTATCTCATTTCATGCAACATCCCGTTCTACTAAATTCAAGAGAATTATATATAGTACAAGAGAAATCTACTAAAATCAAGAGAATTCTACAGAATTTAAGAAACTTCTGCTGAACACCAGAGAATTCTGCTGAACTCACGAGATATTTAGACAGATTTCAATAAAATTGTACTAAATTCAATAAAATTCTATAGAACTCAATATTAGTTCTACATATTTTAAGGGACTGCTGCTGAATTCAAGAGCATTCTGCTGAATTCTACTCAATTCAAAAGAATTCTACTGAATTCAAGAGAATTCTACTAAACTCAAGAGAATTCTACTCCGTTCAAGACAATTCTATTGAATTCAAAAGAATTCTACAGGTTTCAAGAGAATTCTACAGAATTCAATTCCATTCAATAGAATTCTCTAGAATTAAAGATAATTCTCTTGAAATCTGTATTTGTTATACTGAATTCTTGAGAACTCTATTGAATTTAAGAGATTTCTATCGAATTCAAGAGAACTCTACTGATCTCCAGATAATTCTACTGCATTCCAGAGAATTTTGCTGAACTCAAGAGAATTGGGCTTGATTCATGAAATATATATACTGAATTCAAAAAAATTCGGTTAAATTTAATAAAATTCTAAAGAATTCAAAGATAATTGTACATACTTAAAAAGAATTCTGCCGAACTAAAGATAGTTCCATTGAATTAAAGAGAATTCTATTGAATTCAAGAGAATTCTACAAATTTCAAGAGAATTCTGCTGACTTCAAGACAATTCTACTGAATTCCGGAGAATTCTGATGTACACAACAGAATTCTGCCGAACTTAAGAGAATTCTATATAATTCAAGAGAGTTCTACATAATTCAAGAGAATTCCACATAATTCAAAGGAATTTTGCATACATCAGGAGCATTCTACTGAATTCTGGAGAATTCTACATAGTTGAAGGGAATTCCTCAGAATTCAGTAGTATCTCATCGAAGCGTGGAGCTTCACCAGAGTCTTTTCCTACTGGAAAACCGAACAGATGAGAAGTTAAACGAAATGAACTGGTTTACGCGGATACTCTCGTCGATGACATATGGACTGTAGGAGATACAATCAATTGCCCAAAACTAGAATTTCCAACTTTTCTGGAACTATGATTTTCGGACAGCAGTCTCCATTGCACACTCGAGGTCTGACATTGTTCTTCAGGATTTCGAAAAACGAACGATATTCGTGATCGAATTCTCAACTCCGGCCGATTACAACATCACTGCCAAGAAGAAGAAAAAGGAGAAGTATCAAGACCTTAAAATGGAGTTGCAGCTGTGATATTATAGTCGGCTGCTGCCCAAAATTCTACAACGAACATAGTTCGTTTCTTAAAGTCACGGACAACTATATCAGTCCTTGGGTGCGCTACCAAAACAATTTTCGAAAACATGCAGTTCGAGTATATTCGAAATTTCTTATTTTCGACAATTGGCTTGAAGCGTTTGACAGATCAGTATCAGCACTAATGACATAAGAGTGATAGGGAGGGTAATCAATCAATTTTGGTACCGCATTGTGCCTTTGGATGTATGTCATTCCGCATGGATTGGACATAGACAGTATGTGTCCTAGGTGCTCGGGGTGTGCATGACACGCTCTGCAGCTATCACCCGGAATGTTTTGGTTTAAAATGCGGCACGCCAAAATTAAACCATCCGTGCCCAACTTTAGCCCGGTTGTTCTAAGAAAAGCAAACGTTAGATCAACCGACATCGACTGATCCTTCACATTTCTATGGAAGGTGCGGTGTATCCTCTTGTCGAGAAGCCTTTAGAGGAAGTTGTTCACCTGTGCTTTCTTTATTCGAGCCTTCAGAAGTGAGTACTCGAGATGGATGATTTTCAATGCATTTCCCTCACCTCCAATATTGAAGTCGAGGCCAAGTCTTTCAGCAGCACTCAGAACCCTCCGCTGCCATCTATTTGCGACGGTATGCGTTGTACCCAGAATGATCATCTTCTGAAGACACTCATCCATGAAAATGACACTGGCTCCCAGTAGAACCGTCGTAAGTCACACCTATGGCCACGTTTCACGACAGAGAAAAGAGTGGCCACAAGCCAATTATTATTATTATTATATTGTTTCCCATAGATATATAGGATTGGACATATAAATGAAAGTGTCTGCATGAAAATAAAATAAACAATCTAAGGAAAGCATTGAGTTGTCAGTTTGGCTCTTCGGGCGCAAACCCGATTCTCTGCACACAATATAAGTTTAAAATTGTTGGTTCCGAACAATGGAATTAGTTGAGCCTTAAATTATTTGATCAATTTATATAGAAATTAAATTGTTTAATAACATACAGGTTACGTCTTAAGTATTGAAATAAACGAGAATCGCATGTACTGAATTGAACCTGCACTTTATACAATATAGTTTTTCTTAAGCAAACAATCTTGTGAAAAAGAAATAATTTAGGAAACCCTGATCTTCTTCTTGCATAGGATCAAGTTCTCCGGATTTGTCATTTTCCTGCATATCTGAAATTTTGGGAATTTCCTTCGAGGAGTTCGAAGGTTCTCGTTCTGTTTTTGTTGACTCCTTTTGCGAATTATCTGTTTTATTTGATTCTGACTGTTTTCTCGTTTTTTCTCCTTTCGATGTTCCACAGTCATTTGATTGGTCACGTATGGCAGTTGTACGAGTTTTTTGTCTCTTTGCTTTATACTGTTGATATTCTCTTGTTGCCTGCCGCATTCGACATAAATAATCCGGCAAACCTAAAAAATATAGGTTATCTTACAATTAACCATTTCAATTCTCACGATTTGATTCCCTTTCCCACTTTAAAAGTAACCTGTCCCGAAGGAAGAAGTTTTTAACAACAAATTTTCTTGGATCTGACTTTCTGCTTTAAGAGAGAACATTGATAGAGCATTTTTGTTAAAGGATTCGCAATCTACGCAAAAAAAATCCTATAAAAACCGTCTGGAATTTTTTAAAGGACAAGAATCATGTCGGAAAAAAATATAAATCAAGATGAATAAAGATATATAAATAATAATAAAGATACATATCTAGCATTATACAGATTGCTGCTTCCGAAGAATGTTAAATGTTTTCTTATTAAATTAAAAATTAAAAATGTTATGCGTCAAGGAGGCCACAATCAGATACACAAACAGTAGCCTTTTTGCGCTCACTATCGTTCTCCTAAGTAGGCTCCCTTCACTACTGTTCGTACATCTGATTCCCGCCGCTCTCACCCATAAATTTGTTCATTTTCAATTGAAAGAGAAACAGTTTTCCCGGAAAAAACAATCCGTACAAACCCGATAATTTCCTTAAATAAAGCGCTAAAAATTACATCAAAAATGCATCTGTGTAGACTATGGCCATAATCTGTTACATAAAAAACCGAACATACATGGTAGTTCAAAGTAAGAACAACTTATGTAAATTGGTAATAGTGGAAATGGAGAAACCGTAAAAAGAACAAAAAAAATATTTTAACCTTTTATGCGTGAATGATATAAGTTTCTTTTTTTTTCAACAAATAGCAAATATTTTCATACCAGGGGGTCCCAGGCGACCCACCAGTGACACGTATCTGGTATTTACTGTTAAAAATTTGTTTGATGGTACTTACAGTCTGTAAATCTTAACGGATTTGAAATTTGTTCAGAAATTAAGTTTTTAAAAAACGGTTGACGCTAATTTTTGAATTTCTTGTTGTGTCAAGAATATATAAACCAATCGAGCAGGAAAATTAGTAATTTCAAAATGTTTTTTATTATGCCTAATCAAGTTACTTAAGTAAACGATTTAAGACTAACGTAGAAAAAAAAGTTATTTGTGATACAAGTACGCAAAATAGGTGATAGAGTGCGAAGCGAGGGCGAAGCAAGGGCGAAAACGTAGACGAGTGCTTCGAGTCGCAGGCGAATGATGCAATCACACGAGTTACCAATCATCTATGCGCCCTAGATTTCTCCGAGAGAGCGGGAGTGGTGGTAAACGCTTGCGAGAATCTCTCCTCTGCGACGTACGCGTCTACCACGCGCATGCGTCTACCACCACTCCCGCTCTCTAGGAGAAAGAGTAGGGGACTCGGAACATGTGTTCCTGGAGGAAATTTCCCCGAGTTGGGCATGTCTGCCCTAGATGAAGAGAGGACTGAACAAGCTGATGATTTCGTGCATCATGGAAGTTTATTTACAGCGGACTGAAAGATAAATGGGGAGATATCCGGACGTATAAACGAAGTTAGAAAGATTATCGGCATTGTATAGGAATCATTACTAGAAGTAAAAATATTATGTAACAAGCTAAAATTATAATATATAATACTGTGCTGGCACCCACTGTGCTGTATGGTAGCGAGACCTAGACTAACCAAGAAAAGGATAGGAGTAAAGTTAACACGGTTGGCATGCAATTCCAGCAGAATATTTGCGGTAAAAAGCTAATAGACGAAGTCAGTAATGCGTGGGTTCTTAAAGAATGTGGTGTAGAAGAAATATTTATTGACAAGGGTGAAATCAATTTTTAGAGATAATTTGTTCATCTTGAAAGAATGAATGAAGGACTTTTAGCGAAGCAAATGTATTCAGCAGTAGTGAATGGTAGCATACCCAGAGGTAGACGGTGGAATAAATGGTGGAAACGTGTTGAGACGGTTCAACTCGTCACCACGCCAGCTGATAGAAGAAAATAAATATAAGTCAGCTGACTAGCTGAAAACCGACAAGTCTCGCCATCAGCTGTGTGCGACAAGAGGAAAAGCGACAGCGATAAGAAAAATAAGGACGGGAACACGAAATTCTTGTCAACAAATATAAGTCAGCTGACTAGGGAAACATTGACAAATTCGCGCCATCAGCTGTGTGCGATAAGAAGAAAAGCGACAGCGATAAGGAAAATAAGGACGGGAACACGAAATGCTCGTCAACAAATATATGTCAGCCGACAAGCGGGAAACTCGATAAACGCGTGCGCAACCAGACCCCCAGGAGTAGGGAGACAAGCGGGACCAAGCATACAGGGGACCACTCGATCGATACGGCGCGAACGAATCGACACTTGCATTTCAACTGAGTTGGAGAACGGAGATCTCCGAAACTCTACCCAGATTAGCAGGAAACGTACCGAATCGACGCTTGCGAATGCAACCACAGGAATATTCTCTTATCTAGGCAGGACTATCTAGGAGTTCAAAACAAGGTTTTTTATTAAAAATTATTTATGCTTTTTGCTTATATTGGTTCCATTTACTGAAGAAAATTAAATTCTGACCTACCTAACTTCATATTGGCGTCAGTTCGCTTACAAGTTGCCGGAGCAAAGCCCTTCTATCAACCGGGATCAGACCCGGAAATTGAAGATCAATGCTCCCCAAGGCGAGAAGTAAGTGAACAGGGCTCCATTCTGGAGTTGAGTACGATCAACTTTTCCGAATTTGTTACCATAATTTGACACCTGGCTATCATGGCGGACTTCTCAACCAGGCTCAGACTTGGAAACTAGGCCACCTGATGCCCGAAGTGTTCAATTATAACCAAACAAAATCGATATAAAAAGATCAATCAGGTGAAAATGTAATCAGACATTCAAAAAGTTAAATTTGAAACATCCGTGAGGACTGAACCCACGTTGACTACTAAAGATAAAAATTAAGAGCTAGGAAAATCAAGTCGATTTCTAATTTTGTCATGGCACCTCGAGGGATTAGAATGACGCGTGATTTATTATAAATGTACTTGAGAACAGATCAAAATTCAAAGAAAAAGAACTCCTGGATATTGAAGTGGGCGAACATGTTCTAGAATTGGGATTACATGTCGACGCGTGTAATTTTTTAAGAGTAAAAAGGGAAGAATTAACCAAGAGAACATCTAGCGAAATAGCGTTCGCAATTCCTATTCGCGCTTGAGTGAACCCACCATTTCTACGAATTTTTAATTGACTATTGGTTAATTTATGGATTAAAATATGGACATCAACGGGGTCGCGATAAATCACATTGAATCCTTGCATTTGTTGAACCAAGATCTCCTGAAAACTTCATATCAAGTGAATTCTTAGCTGCTAACTACTTCCGCTTCCAAAACTTGCGTATCCTAAAAAGCATCGTTACGAACACTGATCCAAACGGTAACCTTGTCCTAATTCCCAGGGTTTCATTAAGGGTAATTTTTCAAAATAGGGAGGTAAGGGCTACTTTTAATGTCCTCCAAACGCTCAATCCAGTTTGTGTTATTGGACGCGAGCTGTTAAACAGGCTCCATTAAAAGCAATTTAAACTACCACTTTCATGAACCCAAAATTATTCATGAAAGATGTTTAATTTGCGACAGATCTATTAAGGATAAACTCAAAAATAATCTCTTGTTGGGACAATTTAAATTGCAGGGTGCAAAAGCAGAATTTTATATGGAAGAGTTTGCAGTTAAGGATAAAATCACGTAATCGAATTAAATTAAATACATTTTCCGTGCGATCCATGCCAACCATAAATTGATCAATGTTACAACTGGTACCCCTGGTGGGACACTTTGAGTTTTTGAAAGCGACATAGCATTGCAGAAACGTGATCGCGTACGATCAAAACAGCCGCGTACGTTAGAGATAGAAATTCAAGTAGAAGGGAGGTCACGTCAACCGCAGTGATCGACGTGGACGCCGAAATACATTACCGCAATTAAATCCCCGGGTGGCGGATAGGGGAATGCTCGCTGGAAACAGAGGGTAGTGCTGAAATAAAATAGGCCCCGCGGACCAAACAGACTGGGTGAAGGACACACGGAGAAAAACCCATGACCGCGTCCTGCTGCGGCCCTGTACCGAGGGTTTCTGCTGAATACGGTTACAATACTCAATAAGCAGTCGCAGGTGATGTCCAGGGATGGTCCCGAAGGAAAAACCTCGAAGCCAAGGCGTTAATCCACCGTGCCGAAGGCTGCACGTCACCAGGGGAGTGGTGTTCCATACGGTGTCTCTAGGATACCAGGTTGTCTTCTAGAGTATAGAGACCTTAGCCCCGCATGCGGGGCTCTGCGGGGATGGACCTTTATTTACCTAGCTACTCGTGGGAATTTAAATGGAAGATGATCAAACTTTGAACCGTAGTGTATGTGAGGAGTTGGGTGGTCCGTTGAACGTCGTGGAGGACTATGAGGAGAGTGATGCGAAGGCCGAGATGAGGGCCGACGTTAAGCAAGTTGTGAAGAACTTCAAGGAGATACGTGGTTATGTTCGTGAGCTGAAAGGAGTGTTGAAAGGGATGAAGAAATTCTCTGACTCAAAAACGAACATGTTTTTGAGAATAAGGGAAGGTATCGAGGCGGCACAAGTGCTGACCGAGAAGGTGGCTTAGATGACGATGATAAATGAAGGCGTTTTCTATTACGTTCCTCAATCGATGAACAATCGGAGGAAGGTGAGAGAAAACATCATCACGGAGCAGTTCAAGGTTGACCTGGAGGAGAGTCGCCTTGAGATGCAGGAGAGAAGGAATGTAAGCCAGACGGGAACTCAGACCGAAGATGCCGAGGGAACTCCCGCCCCCAAACTTGGGAAGCGTGAGCGGGAGCTCACACTGAGTCCCGTCGAGCCGAGCGAACCTAGGCCGGCGATGAAGAAGGCAAAGACCCGCAACGCTGCTGCAAAAGCGACGTCTACGCCCAAAAAGGGAGGAGAGAGTGCTGCCGCATCAGCACAGATGCCAAAAGCGGAGAAGAAGACGAAGAGAAGAGCTCGACCCGAGGCGGTTCTTATCAAACCGGCCGAGGGTCTAAGTTACGCCGAGGTCCTCAAGGACCTCAAGTCGAAGGTGAAGCCGGACGCCCTTGGTGTAAAAATCAGGGGTGTCAGGCAAACCAGGAATGGGGAGGTCCTTGTGGAGCTCGGACCTAGAGCAGAGGGCAGGGACGAATTTTTGGCTGCTGTCAAGGAGGCGGTTGGGGTGGGGGGTTTCGTGCGCGAGCTCGTCCCCCGTACCGAGATCAAGGTCTTGGACCTCGATCCTACGACTGATGCTGGTGAAGTAGAAGCGGCTGTGAGAAGCTACTTCGGAAACGAGGGTGTGGGAGAGGTGAAGGTCAGCCTCACGAAAAGACCCTTCAGGGGCAACCTGAAGGCTTCCGTGGAGTTGGCCGAGGAACTAGCCGCGAGGATGGTACGCACAGAACACCTGAAGGTGGGCTGGGTGTCCTGTCGTGTACACAAAAAGGTGGAAAGGGTTCGGTGTTACCGCTGCCTGGGCTTCGGCCATATGGCAGCCGGTTGCGATGGCCCAGACCGCACAAGGGCCTGCTGGAGGTGTGGCAAGGAGGGCCATAAGGCTGCGGCATGTGAAAGTTTGCCGCAGTGCTTCCTCTGCGCCACAAAGGAAGATAAGCCCCGAACAGATCATCGTCCCGGGACAATGAGGTGTAGGGCGTTCCGAGAGGCAGCTTTGTCGAGGAAGCCTCAAGGATGCGCTACCTAGACGAGCAATACCCAACCAGCATGTCGAAGGTCGACGAGCCCGTTGTGTGGTACCACCACACTACTGAGGACGATGCGTGCATCCTGGTTGGATGATGATCAGAAGAATGCCAAGCTGGCACCCTAAAGTGAACGTCGAAGCACGACTTAGTGGCCTTACCCCCATGTCCTTGAAGTAATGCGAAAGCGGTTCCGAGGGCATGGGTTGGCGGAAAGAGGAGGTGAGTTTAGTGGGTATTACCGTTTTTAGGTCGAGTCCCACACGCAGTGCGTAAATGCATTCTCACCTCCTCTCCAAACAAAAAATCAAAAAAAATCAGAGAGCATGAACGCCAGGGCAATCGGTATCATAATATTGGAAGTCAAGTCAACGCAACTAATGCAAAAATACAAAGCGGACTAATAAATCAACATCGGCTGAATATAATTAAAATCAAAGTCACTTTTGACGATCTTCAAATTGAAATAAAATTAAAATGTGAAAATAAATCGCAGTAAATGAAAACTCCGATTTAATTTAAATAAAAATCACACTTGACAGCCCCTAAACTAAAATAAAATCGAAATATGAAAACAAAATCGGAATAAGTAGAAACTCCGATCTAACTAAAATTAAAACCACATTTGGCAATTTAGAAACCAAACTGAAATGAAATACGAAAATAAAATTACAAAGTGAACCTGTAACACAAATTTCCTAGAGCCCTAATAATTAAGTAATTAAAAACGAGAATTATAATTTAATCTAAATAAAAACTCTCAACATTTGAAAAATTCCAAAAATGGATAACCAAGAAAATAACAACGATAAATCTCAGGAGAAACTCAATGAGAAAATAAAATTATCTAAATCTGTGCTTTTAAGTTCTTTTGAAGAAACTCTAGAAACAAATGATACCCTAGAAGAAACTGATTTTGAAAACTCTGTACAAAGAATTGGACAAAATGAACAAAATGATTTGCTAAAGCTCGATGATTTAAATGCCACGAATGTAGAGTTAGTGACGATCGATGGAGTAGATACATTAGTTAATAGGGCTGAATGAGAAACTGAAATTGAGACCCAATCGGAGTTAATTGAAAGCGAAGATACAGATAAAATGTTAGATGATTCAATAAAAGACATTCAAAATGTTCTGGCAAATTTGAACTATAGCATCAGAACTCAAAATAAAATAACAACTATTGTACGAAAAAATAGAGAATTGTCGGTCGACACTCTGAAACGAGTAACTGAAGAAATTCACGTAAATCATGGCAATGATATTGTCGCAAATATCAAAAATCAAAAACGACTTTGTGAACTCGAAGAGAATCAAAATACGCTAGAAGCTAGAATCGATAGGCATATAGGGATAGCTAGCGTGAAATCACCTTGGTTGAAAAATTATCCTGTACCTAAATTTTCGGGATCGGGTTGAGAACGACCAATGATGTTTTTAAATGACTTAGAAATATATGTTAGGGCGGCAGACATAAGAAGACATGACTTCCCATTCATGATCCAAACATGTTTGGTAGGGAACGCCAGAGAATGGTGGGAAATGGCCCGCGAAAATGTCAGGGACGACATTTCCTCTTTTACAATGAAATTTATCAATAAATACTGGAATCAAGATAAAAGATTTGAAATTGGGAAAAATCTGCAGTATGGGTGTTTCATACCAGGAAAACTTACTAGTTCTCAGTACGCAATTAAGATGATTAATCAAGCGAGAGACCTAATCCCACCACCCTCTGATTATGAAATTATTGTAAGTCTATCGAGACATTTCACCGAAGAGGTTAGAGCTGGTTTTAGGATCCGAAATATGCGAACCTGCGAAGAATTTATAGAATTTTTGGATAGCATGGATCAATCGGGACCATTAAATAACAGGGGATACCATTTACCACGCGATAACCCGGTATATGATAATTACTACTCAAATGAGAAAAATCATAATTACAGAGGAGAAACCCGTAATAATTATAGAAATTCCAACAGATATCAGGGTCGCGAAAATTCACGCGCGTATCACAACCAAAATTTTGAGAACGACCATCACTGAGAAAATTTTGAAAATGGTCGATACCCACCGCGAAAATAAAGATTTCAATGACCAACCATATCAAAATCCGTCTCATGACCACGATAATTATCGAAATTATCAGGGTCAAGAGAAGAAAACCTATGGAGAGAAATATAATAGAAGGGAAAATTACGAAGCAAATGACCAATTAATGGGTAGAAACCAATACAAAGGAAATTATGAAAAGCGTAGTCGGGGATATCAACATCGCGAAAACAACTATAATAGAGAAAATCAAGAAGCCCAAATTAGGGACTCGAAAAATAATTACTTTGATGGTCGGAATCCAAATTATGAGCATAAAAATGAGCAATGGGTATCTGATCCTACTACCACAAATTCTAGAAATCTAACGGGGGCTATCCCCAAGTACCCGAATGGGAACTTAGAAAATGGCGTTTACAGGCGTGATCATTTTAAATCAGAGGCTGTAAGTCCGGAAAATGTACACTCTGGTAAAGCTTATTCGTGCGAAAATGTCAATAAAACTAGTCCGACTAACGGTAGTCCAAGGACGAACACAATAAATAAGATGGCAAGATGTATTAGGGAAGAAGTACAGAATTATGAAGCCGGAAATGGGCAAATGAGTCGGGAAACGCTCAAGCCTCGGTTTGGTAAAAATGTGCATCATAGAGGCAAATACGGGGCCCAAAAATACGACAAAACCTCTCCCGTTAGACTTGCGTAGCGATCTTTTAGAAAATGAAGATAAAGAAGTAGTGAGGAATTTAGATAAGTGTCCAGTACTGCAAATGAGCGTACAAAACGTGAATACTAGGGCGTTAATAGACACGGGCAGTGAAGTCACGTGCATTTCTGAATCGTTCTTCGAAAATAATAAAGAAAATTTCAAAAAATGTGAATTATTACCAATAGTAGGCACGTGTATTGTAGGAGCCACTGGAGGAAGACCAGTAAGATTAAAAAATCAAGTATATGCGAATTTTAAAATGAGCAATCTGGAAGGAATATACGTTTTCTTAGTTGTAACTAAACTAAATAAAGAATGCATAATAGGAGTTGAATTGTGAAGAAGATTAAGAAGTAAAATAGACTTCGATGAAAATACGATAGAATTGAAAGATGAAGATAAAACAATCAAAATAAAATTATGGGAAGAATACCCAAAAAGAATAAGATTAATGTTTGATCAAGAAGAATCTCAAAAAGAGAAATATTTAGAATGTTTAGAAAAATACCTTGCGGCGGAAAAATCCTATCCGAATGTTGTAAAAGAAATTAATAATACTGAAAAGTGCGATAATGCTCAATTTAAATTCGATATAAGTGATAATGAAATCAAAGAAAAATTCGGTCAATGCACAGTACTGGACATAGACGAAAAGGAGAGGTTCTACAAACTGATCAAAAAATATAAAAGCGTACTTTCTGAAAAATCAGGTCGAACTTTTGTACACAAACGGGAATTAGTAATAAGCGATAAAATAATATTCTTAATAAGAACGCATGCAGTACTAATGTTTCTAAGAGGCTTTCCGTATTTATCTTCTCAAAAATTATTCCTATGTGATGAAATAAAAGAAGGTGGAATGTCAGTCGCCAGTACTTTTGGACACAAATCTACAAAATATGGCAGCGTTGCCACCATTTCTAAAACAATTTCGTTCATCAAAGGAAGCAGTTCTTCAAAACCAAGATTCTTTGCGAACAGTTCAGAGAACAACAATGAGGATGCAAACTTTCTCCCTCCGCTCGAAGAAATGAATATTAAAGAAATAAATCAATGTACTATTCAAAATAGATCAACAATGCGTACGTTTAGAAGGAACAAATATAGGAAAGATGGCTCTGGGAAGCATATTTCCAAAAATCTTATTGATAATATATTCACACTCAACGAAAATTCCACTGCAATTTTGGACAGCATAGATGTCATTGGCGAAATTGAAAAGCTCTACTCTATAAGAGATTTGAGGAGCAATATAATATTATACACAAAATTGGGAAATTTTACTCCTAAGCTTAGGATGCCCAAAATTATAAATCATGAATTAATTAAAGCTAATTTCCTATCTTTTAGTGAAACAAATATTATCAAAAGAAACAAAATGAAGCCATTTATTCTTACAAACAAATCTACTCTAACGAAAGATACGCAGCCTATTCATCTATGGAATATTCTATCTCCATCAGGAGACATTGAAAAGTGTTCGAGAGGAAAAACTCGAAGATTTATTTGGAAAAAGTGGCTGAAACTCCCCGCTAAGCCACCCTACAATCTACTAATCCAAGTGAAAACGTGGGGAAAGCACCAAGGAAGACCAGCGGACTTTCTTCACAATATGGAACAACCCGAAATATGAAGACGAGTTCTTTCCGTATTATGGATATTGGACCAGGAAATGATCATCGAGATTCGAGTTTAAAACGAAAACGAAGGACATTGCCGTACTCAAGATCTAATTAAATATTGTAAGAGAAGAAAATGGGAAAACCTCAAATATAATATTATATCTTTCGAAACTTGATCGAACTTATCCTACTAGAAACAAAAAAATAAAATAATTAAGTTATAGAAAAGAAGATTAAGCTTTAATTAATAAGGAAAAGTGATATAAGGTTGAAGTTAGGTAATTAGACAATAAAAAAACAAGGCAAAATGTGCCAAACAATTTATAGTAGGAACTAAAATAAGCAAGACGAAAAAAAAGTCAAAATCAAGTTAGTTACGATTCAAAAAATAAGCAGGGCAAAATGAGCCAAACAATTTGAGATAGGATTAAAATAGGATGGCGTAGTTAGAAAACTAAGAAATTAACATTGTAAACAGAAAATAAACGTATATGGGCTAAGCCCGCGCGAAATCGCCGTTGAAATGAATAAGGATCAAAATCATATGAACGAAGCCACTAATGCAAAATTAGAAAAGGAAACGCTAAGTAGAAAAAGAAAACAAAAACAGCAGCTAGCTGACTAAGGGAAAATGAATTGCAAATCAGTTATTCGTGAGCATTTGAACTAGAGAGACCCAAAAATTCATGAGGACGAATATGAAAAATGAAATGAAAACTGAATAAAATTTGAATAAACAAAATTTAAAATAAAACCCAATATCATTAAAATTTCTTTGAACCCAATTCCCCGGGGGGGGGGGGCATTGGTACCTGCGTTCAGGAGGAAAATTTTTCTGTACTTGCCACAAGTAGTCACGCTCACAGACAGCAACCGGCTGCAATCTCACAATGTTAAAATTAACTCTCTGCAATTCAGGTTTACAATAGTCTACACGCTAAGGGAAATTAGCAAATATTTAAAAAATTAAGAAATTTCCTAATTTGGGGGGGGGGCATTGAGACGGTTCAACTCGTCACCACGCCAGCTGATAGAAGAAAATAAATATAAGTCAGCTGACTAGCTGAAAACCAACAAGTCTCGCCATCAGCTGTGTGCGATAAGAGGAAAAGCGACAGCGATAAGAAAAATAAGGACGGGAACACGAAATTCTTGTCAACAAATATAAGTCAGCTGACTAGGGAAACGTTGACAAATTCGCGCCATCAGCTGTGTGCGACAAGAATAAAAGCGACAGCGATAAGGAAAATACGGACGGGAACACGAAATGCTCGTCAACAAATATATGTCAGCCGACAAGCAGGAAACTCTATAAACGCGTGCGCAACCAGACCCCCAGGAGTAGGGAGACAAGCGGGACCAAGCATACAGGGGACCACTCGATCGATACGGCGCGAACGAATCGACACTTGCGTTTCAACTGAGTTGGAGAACGGAGTTCTCCGAAACTCTACCCAGATTAGCTGGAAACGTACCGAATCGACGCTTGCGAATGCAACCACAGGAATATTCTCTTATCTAGGCAGGACTATGCAAGAGTTTAAAACAAGGTTTTTTATTAAAAATTATTTATTGTTTTTGCTTATATTTGTTCCATTTACTAAAGAAAATGAAATTCTGACCTACTTAACTTCATATTGGCGTCAGTTCGCTTACAAGTTGCCGGAGCAAAGCCCTTCTATCAACCGGGATCAGACCCGGAAATTGAAGATCAATGCTCCCCAAGGCGAGAAGTAAGTGAACAGGGCTCCATTCTGGAGTTGTGTACGATCAACTTTTCCGAATTTGTTACCATAATTTGGCGCCTGATGCCCGAAGTGTTCAATTATAACCAAACAAAATCGGTATAAAAAGATCAATCAGGTTAAAATTTAATCAGACATTTAAAAAGTTAAATTTGAAACATCCGTGAGGACTAAACCCACGTTGACTACTAAAGTTAAAAATTAAGAGCTAGGAAAATCAAGTCGATTTCTAATTTTGTCATGGCACCTCGATGGATTAGAAGGACGCGTGATTTATTATAAACGTACTTGAGAACAGATCAAAATTCAAAGAAAAAGAACTCCTGGATATTAAAGGGGGCGAACATGTTCTAGAATTGGGATTACATGTCGTCGCGTGTAATTTTTTAAGAGTAAAAAGGGAAGAATTAACCAAGAGAACATCTAGCGAAATAGCGTTCGCAATTCCCATTCGCGCTTGAGTGAACCAACCATTTCTACGAATTTTTAATTGACTATTGGTCAATTTATGAATTAAAATATGGACATCAACGGGGTCGCGATAAATCACATTGAATCCTTGGCATTTGTTGAACCAAGATCTCCTGAAAACTTCATATCAAGTGAATTCTTAGCTGCTAATTACTTCCGCTTCCAAAACTTGCGTATCCTAAAAAGCATCGTTACGAACACTGATCCAAACGGTAACCTTGTCCTAATTCCCAGGGTTTCATTAAGGGTAATTTTTCAAAATCGGGAGGTAAGGGCTACTTTTAATGTCCTCCCAACGCTCAATCCAGTCTGTGTTATTGGACGCGAGCTGTTGAACAGGCTCCATTAAAAGCAATTTAAACTACCACTTCCATGAACCCAAAATTATTCATGAAAGATGTTTAATTTGCGGCAGATCTATTAAGGATAAACTTAGAAATAATCTCTTGTTGGGACAATTTAAATTGCAGGGTGCAAAAGCAGAATTTTATATGGAAGAGTTTGCAGTTAAGGATAAAATCACGTAATCGAATTAAATTAAATACATTTTCCGTGCGATCCATGCCAACCATAAATTGACCAATGTTACAGTGTGAATAAGACTCTAAGGTGAAAAAATATAAAGAGTCATAGAAAAACCAGACCTTGCATGAAAAGATGTATGGATGTAAAGAAAGCAAAATATGTATGGCAGGGAAGGGATGTTTTGCGGAAAAATGTTTATAAGAAATATATGAGGAAGAGCATCAGTCGGGTGATAGATGCGTCAAACAAAAGATTTTGGATACTCATAATGGGCTCATCCATAAACTACGTAGCCACTAGAAGGGCGGGGGGGAGTAGTGGAAAATACTACGCTAATCCACGAGGTGGGGGGGGGGCCTTTAAACCCTAGCTACGTAGCTTAAAGTACATATGTCACTACGGCGCACAGTGGCCCTTTTTGGAAATTCTGTCTCAAAATCGTAGAACATTGGATCGGAATGACCTAGAGGGATATTATTTTTTTTTAATTGAAGAAAAAACCTTTCCGAATATAGAAAAGTTATAGAGAAAGTCAGAAAAAATTGTGACTTTGAAAATCTGTGTTGAAAATGGAATTTTGGCAAAAAAATCGTTTAGTGAATACTAAAAACGCTTAGATCTTACATTTCATGTGCTATACATGATCTTATATACATTTTTGCATGCTCAATCCGAATCTGACACGTAAATCGTTGTAAGATAAAATACAAAATGGCGGAGCCAATACGGCAGACAAAAATTGTAAAACGAAACCGATTTGACTAAAATTTGCTACAAGGTGGTTTTTCAGGTCGCTGATTACAAATTCAAGGTCAAAATTAACAAACTAAAAATGGCGGATTCAAACTGGCATCCCAAAATTGTAAAATAAAACCGATTTGACTAAAATTTGCTACAAGGGGGTTATTCTGGTCGCTCATTTAGAATCCGGGGTCAAAATTGAAAAATTCAAAATGGTGGACCAAAACTGTGCAAAAAAAAAGATTTGACCGCTTTTTTAAATTCTGGAATTTTGACTTTGGATTTTTAGTCAGCCACCCGCAAACCCTCCGATAGGCTATTTTAAGTCAAATAAATGTTGTTCTATAATTTTGGTCCAAGATATTGGATCCGCCATGTTGCATTTTTCAATTTTGACCCCGAATTTTAAATCAACGACCTGAAAAACCCCCTTGTAGCAAATTTTCGTCAAATCTGTTTCCTTTTCCAATTCTGGTCCGCCATATTGGATCCGCCATTTTTAGTTTGTTAATTTTGACCTTGAATTTGTAATCAGCGACCTGAAAAACCACCTTGTAGCAAATTTTAATCAAATCGGTTTTGTTTTACAATTTTAGACTGCCATATTGGCTCCGCCACTTTGGATTTTGTCTTAAAACGATTTACATGTCAGATTCGGATTGGGCATGCAAAAATCTATATAAAAACATGTATAGAACATAAAATGTAAGATCTAAGCGTTTTTGGTATTCAATCAACGATTTTTTTTGCCAAAAATGCAATCTTCAACATAGATTTTCAAGGTTACAATTTTTTTCTGGCTTTCTCTACAACTTTTCTATATTCCGAAAGGTTTTTTCTTTAATTGAAAAAAAATATCCCTCTAGGTAATTCCGATCCAAAGTTCTACGATTTTGAGACAGAATTTCAAAAAAGGTCCACTGTGCGGCGTTGCTAGTGTTACGTCATGGAAAACGTAAAATACTTTCCTTTTTAATTAGGTTCCTCGTTTTAGTTGAGATCGAAGATCTCGCACAGGGAAGAGGAAAGAGTAGCCAATAAATAAATATAGATTAGTTTAAACAATTTATTATAATCAATTACACTTGAAACGTATTGTTTATTAAGGCTTTAGCACAAGAAACTGAAGGAAGGCATGTAGACACTCTAATCCTTGGCCAGGACCTTTAAAATAAAGGAGACTCATGTATTATGGCCCAAAAGGAGTTAGATAATGAAATTGGATTTATTAAAATTAGAACTTACCGGTTTATTGATTCGATTGAAGAATCAAATGATATCTAGATGGTCTCCGTGTAGTGGTGTAAAAGAAAGGGGTTGTGCACCTTGATGTAAACAATAAGGGTTCCAATTCAGGGTTGAATGGGTACGAAGTAATCCAAGATGGGAAATCCCAGATTCGGGTTTCCCGGTGCACAACACTTGACACAAGGGCACACACACTAACACGCGAAGGATACCGGTTTGACACACTAGACACTGGCCAGTCGAATCGGGGAAAACCGTAGGAAATAGAGAAGAGTTGTACGGAACTGTAGCTTCTAATTTTTTGACTGACCCATGCTGGTCCATTCACTTTTTATAGGGCCTATGGCTACGTTCGTGCATGCTGCAACGATCCTGTGCACGCGTACGTCACGTATATATATATAGATATACTATACGGGTTGTAATGTTTTCAGTATATCTATAGCTATGTCCTCCAGTTTCCACGTGCTTTTGGGCCCTATACTCTATGCGTCTATGGTTAGACAGTGAACGCTACGAATTACAATGTTCTTACTATAGTCTATATTCTATACCTAGTCTGCTCTCGTGCCGTACATATATATAGCTATATCTTACAGTGTACAGCGTGCTGACTATATATATATATATATATATATATATATATATATATATATATATATAGCTGCACTACACAGTGCACGATATTCGCTCTGTATTTATTAAGTACTTATTAGTATAAGCATGCAAATATACAATTATATGAATAAATATATTAACATATATATACGTCACGGGACGTGACACCTCCCCCCTAAGTCGAACGCGGGGTGATGCATTCAAGTGGGGCTTCAGAGTCCCACATGGAGCGGAAGTCCGCGTTCGAACGTATGGTAGAAAAGTCGTTATAAATACTAGATTAAAAATTAAGATCGAACAGAAATCCATTTTATCATGAATAATTTTCTTTTTCACTTCACTTCTCTTTTCGGCTTTTTAGAGACAAAAATAACTAATTGAAAAAAAAAGAGGGAGAAAAGGAGAAAAAGTCAACCAAAAACCAACCTCTCACTTTTTCCTTTATCCGTCTTATTTTTTTTTATTTTTTTTTTTTTTATAATTGTAATAATCTGTATAGATTGGTTTGAATCACCCAAAAAAACTAGACACAATTATGTCTTATATGTAAGTTTATATTCGTGAAAATAGCATGAGTATACAAATGAAAAATATATATATATATGTAGTGTTAAATATGTTTTGAGATCAGGGATTACATATTAAACTTGTAGTTTCTACGTGGACGGAAACAATGTGGAGCTACATGTCCTCTCTCATAACACCTTTCGCATGCATTTAACCATTTATAAAGTTTCGTCTTATTTGTACTAACTTGTGCATCTGAAACTATGTGCACATTTACATTCTCGTTAACATTGATTTTTAATTCAATATAATTCTCTTCGCAGAACATAAATTTTTCTGCTAACGCGTTTAACATATGGCGAGCAGCATTTTGCTTCGCAGCCTTTTTTGTAGATGCAGGCTCACCTTCATATAGATATTTTACATTATTTTTATGCATTATGCATTTAGCCTCAAATGGTGGCAATTCGGCGTTATGACCTAGTGTCTTTACAATAAAAATAGGTTTCGAAAAATCATATTCGACACTTATTTCGTTAAGCGTTTGTACTGCTGAAGATTTTGCGATGTTTCTTTCCATTGCCATGTTATCTGTAAAAGAGAAACAGCAATATTTTGATTTGTAGATAACATGGCATTGGGAATTGAATTAAACTATCTGGTTTTTATATATTAAATGGTGTTTATTTGACCAGTAATTAGCAAAACTTTTTTAATTTTCGTAGTGAATTTTAAAGTAAGATTTAATTACATGTGCAGCGTTGTCATAATAAAATTGTGTTTATATTCCAAAAAATGTATTGGCATTCACAAATTGGCATCTTTTTACAAACATATTAAAAACATATTTTCGCTAAAAAAAGAATAAGAGAGAGAGATACATATGAACATAATTCGTGAATTTACAAAATATACAAATCGTGCAACTGTACTGAAATGTACTTGAAAAAGAAAGCAAGATGAAAATTCAATTTTACTGTGATTATAATCATGGTACTTACGTACAGAAATTCCCGAAATGTACTTCTTTAAATACAATTGTACGTTTAATGATAATAATAATGGTAACAAGTGAAAAATATGGGATTGATCTACATTTAATCATTATTTTCCAGAATTTCAGTTATCAGCATCCGAATCCTCTTCCGGATCCGCATCGGGCACAATTCTAGCATTTCTTCGATTGTAACGTCTGATTAACCTTCGAACACATGTTTCGCAGTCTTGTGCCCGATTGCGAACCACAAACAATTGCTTCGTGCAAACGCAACAGTGTAGAAGGTGTGGGGATTCGGATGCTAAGTGAAAGTCGACCAATTCTTGGCAATTAACCCTTTCTGCATCCACAATTCTTGTTTCAAAACATGTCTGGCAAATGAAAGTGCCACTTCTCCTATGTTGATAGGATATTGGTATGCCTATCAACATAGAGCAGCAAAAGAAACGCATTAATTCCGCGTATTCGTTAAAATTGATTCTGAATTCCGGTGTAATGCTTTCTGCGCTTTCTGCTTCAAGAAAGGGTTGTTCTGCGATAGGAGGCGTCATTTTCCTGAGGGGAATTGTAAAATTCAATTATAAGAATTTATAATATTTATATAGATATGTAGAAAGAGAAGAGAGATATGTGAAATGAGAAGGAGTGAAGGAAAATCTAAGAATGGTTATTTACTACTACTTCTTCATTTTTTTAAATTGCACTTCGACTGCAAAGGAATTCCTCTATGCATAAATAGCATTCTTCTGCTTTACATTGTGGTTTTATTAGATCTATTGCGCAAGTGCAACATTTTGTGTAAACATTCATTTTAGCAATAGAATGCCATTCTAAAAAGCAATCGAATTCCTTTTGCTTGTCTTGTGACAATTTTTCAAAGCAAAAAGGGCAGAAACGCTGCTTTGTTTTATTATTGTAGTAAATAAATAATATGGATGGTTCCATTTTGAAACAAAAACTATGTAATAAATGACCATAATAAATTGGGTGATTTCCCGGAAGAACGCCGTCTACAAATCTGGAGTCGGTACATGCTGGTTCTTTTGTAGTTGGGATCATTATTCTACAAGTTAAAAGAAAAAAAAGATCCAATTTTACATAAGTGTTATAAAGCGGTATAAGATTTTTGTTAAACAGTAAAGTTGGATTTACATTAGGTAGGATAAGTAACTATTATATAAAAGAATTATGTAACTTCCCATTACAAGAATAATTTTTACTTTGACAAAGGTAATTATTTTGTAATAATCATTCTTCCACGGGTGATAGAAACTTGGATAAAAAGGTGAAAAGATAGAAAAATGTATTGAGGACTATAAGAGAAATCCGAATACATGTTGTGGGTCTAGGATGGATTCTCTGTCGGGAGGGTAATAAAATTGAGTCTCGTTGATTAGGATTATGAGGTTCACCGGGAACAGGAATTTTAGAATTTTTATGACAATGTATAGTGGAAATGGTTATCTTGAAGAAATGAAAATGCAGGAAAGTGATTGGTTGGAAAGTCGTAAAGTTTTGATATTTGGGTTTTCTGGGGTCCACTATTTTTTAGAAGATTCAGAGTTTAGTTTAGTAGAATTTTTTCGTGGTTATAGAAGAGAGAGAGAGAGAAAAAAAATATATATATGTATCATGAGTGAAAATCAAGTAGATTCTTTTTTTGTTGGGGGTTTTGAAATATTCACTGATGAAGTTGAAGAGGCTGGCTCAACAAACAGAAATGAAAATGCGGATACGGAATTTGATAATCTTCTAGATGAAATTGCGTTAACGTGCGTTAGTGGCACTATAACTAGTGGACAGGTAATAGATAACCATATGATAGATAGTGTTCCAGTGACTAATTTTATTATAACAGAAGTTCCACGTAATCAAGAGGAAAGAATAGACAATTTATTCCGGAATGTGAGTGCAAAGAGGATAGAAGTGTCAATAAAAAACGTAGACATTGATTGTCCAGAAGAATGGGAAATTTTGGAGAGTGCGGAAAAAGTAATATTAATGAACAGGGTCAGGAGCCAAGTTGTAAGGCATGGAATTGATGGCGTTTTCTATATCAAAAGGAGTTTCTATCGCGTTTCTGATGAAAGGAAGTTAGAAAAGGTAAGTTTTGTGTTTTGGTTTCCAAATATATATAAAAAATATATCATTGTATAGTAGTTGCAGAATTTATTCATATATATTTTTTATTTGATTTATTTTAGCTTCAAGATTTAAAACTCATTCGGTGGTTAAGGAATGGCCAGAGAAAATTAAAAAAGAATCTTAATATGCCGTTGGGGCAATCGGTTGTGAAAATTCCGCCTGAATGGAAAGGTATAAGAAGGATGACGGTTGGAGAGTATTCGGCACCTCTTGTTAAGAAATTCAAAAAAAATCCAGAGGCCGAAATACCTTTTTCTTCAGGTGGAATGAGATGGCTGTATAGAGATTCCGATGTTGTTAGGGTAAGTTCAGATTTGAATTAATTAGGAGGGTATGTATGTATAAGACGTTAGTATTGATTATTATTTTTATAATTCTAGATTGGGAACTCTCAAGAGAAATGGACCGGTGATAAAACGACTTGGAATTTATCTCCAGAGGATCGCAAAGTTTCTCTTAAGGGAACGACAGTCCTAATGCCTTGGGATTGGCTGATGTTAAACAATCAAGGAATTGAGGCGAATAAAAGATATTTGCAGACCCTTTTTAAAAGCATGGACCTTGATTCAATTTTTCTATACACGGAAGGCAGATACAAGATAATAAACAATGAGATTGTGGAGGTAAGATAACATGATAATTAATGATTAATCTTGTTTATTTGTTTATTATTATATTCATCTAATATCTTATTTGTCTTTTTGTTTCAGTATTATGAATTGAGTGATTCTGAGGACTAAATAAATTTAAGTTATTATATTATTATTCATAGATGTGAATTAAATTATGCTTAGTAGTAAATAGTGTGAATATAATTATTAAAAAGTGTTAAAAAGTGTGATATTATATATAGTTATGATTATGTGCAATAATAACTTTTTTAGTGATATAGATATAATTATTATAAAGTACAAAACTTAAAATGGATTGTTTTTCTTTTTTTTTCAATAAAAAAAAATTTATTTTCATGCAATTTTTGTGTTTTTTTATTTTATTTTATTTTTTTTTTT
>CAKNXH010062602.1:23673-58820 GCA_932178445.1 Andricus quercusramuli
AAGTAGAATTATTGTAAATAGCATTATTACTGTCAAAATTAATAAAATTCCTTGATTTAGAACATTTAACGTTTCGTTATTTTGAAAAAATTGTGGAGTTTTAGACAGTTTTTCTAGGATAAATATTTCTTCTTCAAGGAGAGATAATGGCATGTCTTCCTTATTTTCAAAATGAAAAAGTATTCTTTTTAGTAATTGAGGTTGTTGGATAGAATAATTATATAACAGAGTGCTGATGGTAGAAAGTGAAAGGGTCGAGTTTTGTATTGGAATTAAAGAATTCAATATTTTTAAATTTTGATCAGAGTGGTAAGATGTTATTACAGGGTTTAGTTTACAGTCTGGATCTAGTTGTATTATTCCATTGTTTTTAATATCAATAACAATATCTGGTTGTCCAGGGCAGTATAATTGAAATCGTTTGGGGAAGAAGATTGAATAGAGCCAGCCATAATGAGCTTGTAATGGATTCCAGAAATAATATTTGTTGATATTTACAACGAATTGACATTTATGAGGTTTGGCCTGAGTGATAATGGCTGTTTCACAGATAGGATTTTCCTTAGTGTCGTATATTGGATAATTGACATGGCAAAAGTTTCCAATATCAGTTTGATAGCATGATTTAATGAACTGGTCATCTGCTAAGAAATAGTTTTTATTATCTGATGAAAGGGCAAGATAAGGAATTTGAGGTTTATGATGAATTGACAGTGTGTGTTTGTCATTAACGTTAAAGAATATAGGAAATGCATGTGGTTTGAATAGATGGAATTTATCTGAAGAAGGTATAGGAATAGTCAACATAAAGATTAAATAGTTTTTAACTGTGAAATGTTTAATTTTTGAAAATGGGAGGATGTTAAAGAAAAAGGAAGTGGAGAGGTTCAGTTTAAAATTAAGAAAAGAGTCGGGAAAGAGTAGAGGGTGCCATGAATTTGTAACTGTATGCGTGAGGGCTTCTAATAGATGTCGTAAAAGAGAGGTATAAGAGTCAATAGTCTCTTCTAGATCTTTTGTTAGATTTTCGAAAGCAGGGCTATTGAACTTGGCGTTAAAACCGACTCGTTCGTTAAAGTCTTCGACCCTTGAGATGATTTTGGAAAAATTTTTAATTTTTGAAGAGATCAAATTAGGGAGAAGAAATAAATTATCTTCAGGTGAATAAAGAGAAATTTCTTGATTGTCTTCTAATTTTTGAAATGAGTTCTGAACTTTTTCTACAAATGCATCATTTTTTGATGATGAACTATTAATATTATATGTTTGATTAAAAATTAACGAAATTTCCTGAAGAAAATAGGTTGTTGATTTGATATCAATTTTATGACTACTTGCATTGCAAACGTCAGATTTTTGTGTACATCCTATAATGAGTTTAATATAGTTCTCGATTATCTGGTGTTTGAAATTATATAATTCGAATATGTCTAAATAAGACAAAAAATGATATTCTTCGGAAAGTATTTGGATATCAATAATAGGCTCGAGATAAACGCCTAATGAATGCGAAAAAAGAGAATCGATGTACGAGGCTGTCGCATCAGATGGGGTTACTAGGAATATTATCAAGAAGATACCAGGTGAAAGTTGGAGTTTTGAATTCATTTTGCTTCTCGGAAGCCTGTAAAAAGAAAACAGAAGTTAGTGTGAAAGAAGGTTCTTATAATTGAGTGCTTTTAGTTCTAGGAGTTCGTTTTGAAAAAGGGCGAAGAAGTCGATTAAGAATTTGAGGATTTCGTAACGGAGTAGGAGGCGGGATTTGTGTTGTTTTATCGACTTTTTTTATGATATTTCTAAGGCATTCTTTCGTAGAATGTACTTGCGTATTGCAGTATTTACAAGAATTTTCCCATGGAACCAATTTCGGTCTGGGATCAGTTTGAACTTCTTGATCTTTTGTCTTAATTCTTTTCTGATGTGTTTCTATGTCATCATTATCACAAAGATCGTAGCATTGAATCAATAATTTAAGAAGCCCTAATGCTGCTTTATGTTTGGCTAATTCTTTTGTTTCTCCGCTTTGAATTACAAGGTGTTCTAAAGTGGAGGCTTGCGCGAGAAAGAACGAATGCGATCGCGAATGTTGATCTGGGTAGGTTATTATTTGTGGCAATGGTAATCCATATTTGATAGTAAAATTCTTGAGAATTTCTACGTGATTTAGAATGCCCATGGAGTTACATCTGGTAAATTTCCTTGGATTTCTTGGGATGTGGGTAGGTTCTTCGTAATAGTGCTCTATTGAAGTTGTGTTCCTGAAGTATGGAATTTTAGTTAACGTTTATGATATTGATTTTGAGGTCTGAATCCACATTTACAACATTTTTTATAACTTTTTCCAGATGGACCTGGTTTATCATGAGATATATAAAAATGTTTAGTTGGAGAACAGGATTTTGGAATTCTGTATAGTTTTCTTCTTTTTGTGCAATTAATATCTGTAGATCGGTCTACAGTGTCTATAGAAGTATATGTAGTAGGTGTTTCAGGAGTAATAGTGGGGTTGTTTTCTAGAGGATTCATAGAGTTGTTTACAGAGTTATTTGGAAGATTCATAGAAGAGTCATGCACAGAAATATGAAAGTTTTGAAGTGAGTTTGCTAGGGTTTCTTCGTAAGTTGAATTAAGGAGACCTCTGTTTGATATTAAATGAATTACTTTTATAGCAGCAAAGTTTTTCGCTTCTTTAAGTGTGTCAGCCATTCCTGTTTGTTTAATATCTTGGACAGTACAAATTGCTATCCAAGTAGAGTTTTCAGTTGATGTTCTAATATGTAATGTAGTAAATTGAGGATGTGGAAGATTGCGTCGTGTACATAATCTTTGTAATTTTTCACATATTTCGCTACTGAAAGATGGTCGAAATTGTTCCAATTTATATTCTGTTCCATCTGTGACTGCCATTAATAGACTTCGTGCTGCATTTTGTTTGACTAAATCTTCATCTTTTCCAGTACTAATAATTACGTACATTTGATACTGTAATTGGACTCGAATATGATAATCATTTTTAGAATCTAAAGCGACTGATAGTTTATATTCTATAGGAGGTTCTCCTTTTTGTTGAAGAAATTTATTTAGAAGAGTTATGTAAGATTCATGCGACATGCTGGAGAAGGTTTAGAGTTGGATAGAGTAGTTAATTGTACTACGAGCTTCCTTAAGTTGTGAATGAGGATATAGAGTAGCGTCTGTAGTGAGTGGGATGGCTTCTTCTTTACCTGTATTTGAATCGAGATATCGGGTGATATTTGATGTTGTGTTCTGCGTTTCTATGTACGCCTGGGGAGCCGATGCTGTAGGCGCCTGTGTGTCTATGTTACTGTGTCCGTCGGCAGGTGGTCGCTTTCCTAGATGTAACAATAAATTAGTAACGGAGTCCCAAAAGGCTCCTAAGAGATATAGTGACCAGCCGAATATTTTATGTAGAGTGTAACCGTGAATTAATGTATCGGCAATTAATTTAATTCCTCTAAAGATTATTATTATTCCTATTAATCCTGCACTAGCTGTTCCAAAGTTTGTAAAAATAGTCCAGAATTTTCCCCATGCAGATTGGGCGATCCTATCGATTGTATCTTCGTCTAGAAGGTTGAATACTGAGATGCCCTGATTATTTGTGGGTTGTCCCATCATTCCCCTAGCTAATGTATTTAGGACCATGGGTTTCTCTGCATGAAACATAATGTGATCTCTTAATTTGTCTAGATCGGCTTGCGAATATATGCCACTTGTGGCCAGAGATGAAGGGTTTGTATATTCCCATGTAGGCTGTGTTTTAGGCATCATAACATTAGGTGTTGGTCCTTCAATAGGACTGGGTAACATTTTAAACCATTTCTCACCAAAGAAATACATTGATGGAACAAATGTGTTACAACTTATTTGAGTACCTGTATTTGAAATAATATGGGTCCGTGGAGTTAGAAAGAATGTTCGATTTCCTTTGAATACAGGAAGTTGCATATAGCATTCTTTGGTTTCACGAAAAACGACTTCGGCTTGAACACATTGAACTATATGGACTACTTCTCCGGCTATTAGTGCCATATAACCTGGGCCTTTCATTAAATGATAATCGAATTCGTCAGGCGCCTGAGTGGCTAAAATTAGTGAATTTCTGAATACTTGCTGTTCGAGTTTGCATTTTTCGGTTAAAACATCCCGATAGAGTTGTTTTACCTCTGTACGAAGGTGTCTTTCAACGTAAACAAATTTGGAATTGACATATGTAAAAATATCCATGTTTTTTACTGCGATTTTTTGATTTTCATAAATAGATAGGCCTTGAGTATTTTCATAGATTAATAGCTTTGGGTGTTCAGTTCTCATTAGCAAGATATTGCATACAGGCATCAATGACTTGAATGCTAGTACGAATGTTATATCATCTGTTATTAGGGAATATAAAATTTCGTTTCTTGTAGTGTTGTCATAAGTTTTGTTTGCTAAACCGGAGTATAATAATTCGAATTTTTTGAAATTGCAAGTTTCAGTCGGTAATGGGTTCCAAAAGGTTTGGCCTCCTTCTACATCTATACAAGTGGTGTCTGAGACTGTACATGCTACACCTGAACTTAAGTGAATCTTGTCATCATTTAAATTAATAGTAGCGTAATAATCCCGTAATGAAATTTTATAAGTTGCTTCGACAACAACGTAGTCCCAAGTGCCGAAAGGGTCTGAGAATGTAGTACCCGAACATTTTCCCCAGTTAGTAGTAGTACCTGCTATCATGAGGGTGTGCGAAAAAGAGTTGTTTGAACTTAAACCGAAAATTTGCTTTTGGTCTCCTACTGTTAATACTCCTGTTTTATGCATCAAGTGACATTGTTCACGTGATACTTCGTGTATATATTCTTTATATCCATTGGCTACTGACGCTACGTGAGAATGCATTCCACAATATTTTACTTCCCGTTTTACTTCTACCTTACATTGTATGACTTTTGTATTGCTGTAATCGGTTATTTGCAGTAATTGTATGTTTACCGACTCAATATTTAATTTGGGTGCAGGTATATCACATCCTCCTACCTCTAATAATGACACGGTTGTTATATTCAGTTGGTTCGGGCCACAATCGTATCCCACGATGGCATGTATTGTTGTTGTATAATGTAAGTATGCAGTAAACAGAGCCAATAGGAAGCCTCGTAAATCCATTTCTGGAAAAAGGAGGTTCCAAGTTAGCGACTTGTTCTATTTATGGATACTTTTAATTATGTCATTATCGGTTTATTTTGAACGTGATTTATATTTATTTTTATTTTTCTGATGATTTATTGTTATGCATAGTATATTGTGGAGTGATATTTTTGTTTAAAAGGAAGGAACTAGATACCTATTTTATCAGAGCTAGTACGTCGGCCAGTAAAACATGACCTGATAGGCGTAAGGCGAGGATGAGATTTTTGTATGCGTGTGGTCCTCTTGTTTTAAGTGTTAACATAATATCTCTAATTGTGGATGGGTTGGCAAGATCCTTACTCCATTCAGAAATGTTGCAATCATCGTGATTAAAAATTCCAGTTTGAATTAAAAATGGCCAGAGAATAATCATGTCGACTGAATAAGCAAATACGTCAATAAGATCCTCGATTCGTTTGCGGTCAATTGGATCCATTGTCTGAAATAAATATTTTACTGCATATATTTCAATACGTCGGCTAAAACTCCGTGATCCGATAGTTGAAGACTCAAAATCAATTTTTCATAGGCATTCGGTCCCCTGGTTTTAATTTTGAGGATTATGTCTCTAATTGTTTCTATGCTTCTAAGGTTTTGTGCCCATTTAGGAATATCACTGTCATTTCTTTCGAAAATTTCCGTATGAAATAAATATGGCCATAACATGAGCAGATCAATTTGATGCATAAAAACGACGATAAGAGAGTCTATTCGCTGACAGTGGATGGGATCCATCTGAAATTGAAATGATAAGGGCTTGTTGTTTAATTATTAATGGTTTGACATTTTATGTGTGAACGTTTAAGTCTATTGACGTGGACCACTGCAGGTTTGCCTTTTATGTCAATTTTCACGTTTCCCTTTCCTAATATTTCTAGGACTTCGTAAGGGCCTTTATATTGATCATCAAATTTTTTCTTAGGTTCTTTTCCAATTAATAAAAAGACGTTATCTCCAGTTTTGATTTCTAATGGATTAATTTTTCGATCATGATATATTTTTGACTTTTCTTTAGCCGCAATTAAATTTTGTCTCGCTTGAGTTCTCATTTCATATAATTTTGTTATAAAATTCGTTAGGTAATCGTCATAAGTTTGCAATTTTTCTTGCTTTGATAGTGGTTCATTTGATGGTTGTCGAGCTAATTTACCGAAAACTAATTCATATGGCGTACATTTTGTACCTTCGTGGACACTTGTATTGTAAGAAAACATGGCTAATTCAAGCCAATCGTCCCATTCGGAATTTTTTGAAACAAATTGTTTGAGGTATTCAGCTAACACGTGATGTGACCTTTCAAGAGACCCATTTGATTGTGGATGAAATGCTGTTGTTTTAAATTGCTTAATTCTAAAACGCTTTGCCATTCTTTTCATTAAATTACTTAAAAAATTTGAACCTTGGTCAGTCAAAACTGCTTTTGGGGAACCGTAAATGCATATAAATTTTTTAACAAAAATATCAGCTACTGTTGAAGCTTTCGCGTCTGGAATTGCTAAAGCTAAAGCATATTTTGTAAAATTATCTTGGATAGTTAAGATATTTACGTTGCCTGATGTTGTTTGTGGAAGTGGGCCAACTATGTCCATTGAAATTTTTTCGAATGCGGTTCCAGGCGTGTCCGTTATTATCATGGGATTTTTTGTCTTTACGCGAACTAATTTTTTAATTTGACATTGCAAACACTGTTGAATATATTTCTGAATATCAATTTTCATATTTTCCCAATAATAATTCTGACGAATTCGATGATAAGTTTTTGTAACACCTTTATGATCTCCTAAAGCTGAAGAATGTGCTTCTTCAAGTAATTGAGTTCGCTGTTCTTTTTTTGGATAATGAACTATTCCTGTAAATATTATAATTTTGGTAGAAGAATCTGAAAAAGTTGAAATTAGAATTTCACGTATTTCTTTCCAACCTATGTGATTAACTTGTGAAGTTTTTGCGATACTAATAGATCGTAAATTTAGTTTCACTGATATTGAATGCAAAGAAAGTATTGAAAGTTTAATACTGCTTAAAGTGTCTGACAAATTTTCTTTAGAATCAGCTTCAATAGAAATCTTCTGGTTCTGAAAGTTCTTGCATATTTTCTTCATCAACAAAGTTTTCTTCATCTGAAAAATTTTGAAAATTTCCGTCTTTTAGGACCTCATCTTCCGAAGTTGAGAAATTATCTTCTTCTTCATTTTCCTTCTCTTCTTGTTGTGTAGCAGGCTTTGCCTTGGATTTCTGGTAAATTTTCTTCTTCTTCTTAATTTGCTTTCTTGAATTATCAAAATATTCTGTATCTGAATCAGATTCATCTTCATATTCAAATTTTGTGTGCGTTTTTTGTTTCAAATTCAGAGACTCATCAGTGATTGCCTCTTTTCTCGGTCTGCCTCTCTTTTTTAAGGCTTGCGGGTTGCTTGCATTTGTAAGCACAGCTTTCTTGGGCCTGCCTCGTGCTTTTTTGACAGCAGGCGAGGGAGGTAAATATTCTTTCTCAATATCTTCATGTGACTTACCTTGATTTTCAATTTGTTCATTAATTTCTGCTTGCTCATTGTATTTTTGCTTCTGTCCTCTTGTAACCACAGTATTCCAAGATTGACAGAGAAATTCGTTTCTTTTTATAAGTTTTGGAATTAAAAGTAATATTGAAAGATATAGAAGTTTCTGTATTGGACTATCGAAAGATTCATTTTGTATTTCATTCAGTGATTCCTCACTTATTAAATTATGTAGAATTTCAGGAGTTTTTTCCTTCAAAGATTCGCAATTAATTTTGATATTTTCTTCGGAATCTGAATTTTTATGATTCTCAAAGTTCAAGATTTCCATGGAATTTATAGGATTCTCTTCCTCGAATGTTGAGTTATTTTCCGAAATTATATTAATTCCTACGGTTTCGTCATTTTCTAGAACGGGGTTCCTCGAAAGCGCATCTGCATTAACATTTGATTTTCCTGCTTTATAGATGACGTCATAATCATATTCGGCGAGCTTCAATCGCCATCCTGAAACTCGAGAACGAGGATCCTTAGAGTTTTTGAACCAAACAAGGGGCTTATGGTCTGTAACGAGGGTGAATTTTCGTCCGTACAAATAAGGGCGAAAATATATTACGGAGTAGACTATTGCTAATGCTTCTTTTTCATACGTGTCGTACTTACGTTCAGTATCGGTTAATGATCTTGAAACATAGGCAATTGGTTGGTCTTTACCTATTTTACCTTGCGAAAGTATTCCGCCTATGGCATAACCTGATGCGTCTGTAGTTACAATGAAAGGTTTTGAAAAATCAGGTCGAATTAAAAGTGGTTCTTGGCACAATTTATCTTTTAGAATATTGAACGCTTGTTGTTGCTTCTCCGTCCAATTGAATGATATATCTTTTTTAAGGAGCTGATTGATTGGGGCTGCTATCTTGGCAAAATTTTCTATAAATCTACGGTAATATCCTGCTAAACCTAAAAATTGTTTGATATGCTTTTGATTTTTAGGAGTTGGGAAGTCTTTTACTGCCATGATTTTCTTCGGATCAGGTCGAACTCCATCCTTATCTATTATATGTCCCAAATATCCTACTTCGTGTCGTAGAAATTCGCACTTGTCGGGTTGTAAATGAAGATTTGCATTTCGTAATCGGCTCATTAGTTCATTGAATTTTGATTCATGTTCTTCTAAAGTATTCGCGTAAATCACAATGTCATCTAGATAAACAAAAAGTTCTGTTCCTTGAAGTCCCGTTAGAACTAAATCCATTAGTCGTTGAAATGTTGCTGGTGTATTTTTCAAACCGAAAGGCATTCTGTCAAACTCGTAATGTCCATAAGGGGTTGAAAACGCAGTTTTGTGTGCATCTTTTGGATCCATTTTTATATGATGGAAACCCGTAGCTAAATCAAAAACAGAGAAATAGCGAGCAGATCCTAACTGCTCTAAAATGTCGTGAATGTTTGGTAAAGGATATGAATCACCAATTGTCTTTTCATCCAATTTTCTAAAATCAAGTACTATTCGCCATTTCTTTTTTCCTTGTGAGTCTTGCTTTTTTGGAACGATCCAAACTGGTGTATTGTAAGGTGATTGGGAGGGTTTTATTACATTGTTTTTCAATAATTCATCCACTTGGCGGATGATTTCTTCCTTATGAACTGGGGGAAATCGATATTGTCGCGAAAAAATAGGGCAATCATCTGTTGTTGGTATGGAGTGTTGGAGAATGTTTGTAGGTTCTAAGTATTCTCCCGGAATGTGGAAGCAATCTGCATGTTTAGTAATTAATTTTTCAACGTGTTCATATTCTTCCATATTTAAATGATCTAACCGTAGTAGTTTTTTAATGATTTCTACTCTTTCTTCGCCTGTGATCTTGTAAAATTGGCAGAAATGGTTAGACTTTTCATCGGATTTCAAAAAACTATTTAATATTAAATTAGGCAAAGTTTCATCATTTTTATTTTCTGAAAAATTAGATAGATTTCTTGAATTGTTTGGTTCGCATTGTTCGAAATCTTGTAATTGAACGCTAGGAATTGATATTTTTACAGGTTGTTCATTTATGTTTGCATATTTAACGTAGGCTTTGCCTCCACAATTTTTTACAATGGCTTGACCCACAAAAATTCCTTCTCCAATTGATAATTGAGGTATATATCCTTCACTTTTTTCTGTATTTTCTATTTTTACATAATAATCAAAAATTGTTCGTGCCGGGATTGTGATAACGCCAGTTTGTTCAAAAGGATAAGTTGCATCGTTAATTTCAATACATTTATATGTGTAATTTATATTTACTTTATTATTAAGAAAAAATTCAGAGCCCAAGACTCCATCTTCATCTACTGGTACGTCATCAGGAATTATATTTAAAGTAGTTAAAAATCCAAGTATCATAACCTTGATTTGACCTAGAGTATAGACAGGTAGATCATTAATTCCTGTTAGTCTCAACACTTCATTTGTATTTATTTTTACTTCAGGGTCAATCGCACTTCTTTTAATTAAATTTCGACCAGCACCAGTGTCGATCATCATACGTGCCGGGTTTTTTAGACCAACGGCAGATACCATGATCGAAGGAATTATATTATTCCTACTGATATGAATTTTGATATCATTTTCCTCACTCGTGATTTCTATAGGTGCTTTAGTTAATGGGTTGGCGCCTTCCTCCCAGCACCCATTGGGGGAATAGCGTTGGAGTTTTCCTGGTTCTGCGTATAATTTTGTGGGCTTTGTTGATTTTGTAAATATCTACTCTTTTTATAACAATCCTTAGCGATGTGACCAGGGTAATTACAAAATTGCAAATAATTTTAGATCCTTGGGTGGGATATGGGCGGGTCTGCTGATTATTTGTATTTTCAGGATTTCCCTTTTGGTTTTGACCAGGCTCAAAATTTTGATTCTGCCTGGATCTAAAATTTTGATTTTGTCCGTATCCGAAATTTTGATTTTGTTGGTTTCCAAAATTCTGATTTTGTCGGTTACTAAAATTTTGATTTTGGCGATATCCAAAATTTGGATTTTGTCGGTTACTGAAATTTTGATTCTGTCGGTATCCGAAATTTTGATTTTGTCTAGGCACAAAGTTTTGGTTTAGTTCAGGTCTAAAATTTGAATTTTGTCCAGATCTAAAATTTTGATTCTGTTGGGGTCCAAAATTTGGATTTTGTGCAGAATTCCATTTATTGTGATTATTAAAATTTCTTTGAGGTGTATTTTGTAAAAATTGGTTTTGAATTGAATTTGAAACATCCGGATTTTCGGAAAAGATTTTTTGTCGAAAGTTTTCGAGGTGGTAGCACTTTTCGGTCGCATGTCCCGGTCTTCCGCAAATTAAACATGCTATTTTAGTGTCCTGAGCAACATTGAATTTATTATTTTTAGTAATAATTCGCGATTCTGATTCTTCTTCTGAAGATTTGTTTGGCTTATTTTTTCGCAATTCTGAACATGCATTTAATTTTCTTTCAATTTCTAGCGCCTCATTGATTAGAGTTTTAAAAGTTTCATTCACGTTATCTTTTAATCTTATCTCTATTTCTGAACGTAAACCCCTTTTAAAACATTTAACCACATCATCTTCTAAATTTGCTTTAAACGTGTCATCCGTGGCACCATCATTGCCTAATTTATGCGCGTCTTCGATCCTATCTGCTAGTTCTTTTATTCGCGCAGCGTATGATATAACATTTTCTTTATCCCACATAAATATATTGCCTAGTTCTCCTTGCAGCTGGTATACGCTTTTCGCGGGAGCATAAACCTTTTTTAGTTTCTCTATTAATTCATCTAAAGTTCGAAACGTATTTCCGAATATGCATTTCCGCGCTTCTCCGGTCAATTTACTTCTAACTAATCTAGCAAGATTCTCATGTGCCTGTGTGGGAATTATAGCTTTTGCTTCTGTGCATCCCTCTATAAAATGAGCTAAAGGGATGTTACTTCCGTCAAAAATAGGGATTATTTCAAGCGCGTCGCGAAGGGAAACTTGTTGATTAGTTGGCAGTGTCATTGTTTTCTGTGTTGTCGAGTCTTCGTCGCTTGCAATGTCGTCACTATCGTGTTCACTTATTATTGATGCGCGATTTAAATCAGAAAATGAATTTTCTTTTGTTTTTTCTTCACAAATTAGCTGAGAAAGCGTCGAACTTAATAATGACTTTACGTTAGTTTGATAATCGATCACGTCATCGATTGTTAGAGTTTTTTTTTGGTCTACAGAACCACTAATTAAGCTTGAATTTGTATTGATTAATGTAGTATTACCGGGATTAATGAATGCAGAACAGTCAAAATGTGAATTATCGCTACCGAATTCCAAATCTAGTTTTTCTAATTCAACATTAATTTTATTTTTCCTATCACTCTCAAGCCCTTTCTTATTTGATTCTACTTGCTTAGCTAGTTGGGGGTTTTGTTTAGCAAGATTCCTGGTAATAGTTCTTTTAATGTTCCCTAAATCTACAGGTTTTTCATTAGGCATTGGTTATATTTATTTACGGACATATTTCACAGCAATAGAATGTAAAGGTTATAAGTTACCTGTCTTCGTTCAGGTTCTTTGTGCTTAAAAAATGTATATAAAATAAACTTTTTTCAAAACAAATTAAATATTGGCTCTCTTTTGTTTATTTCCCGGCCGATGCACCATAAAAAGGTTGTATGTTACGTCATGGAAAACGTAAAATACTTTCCTTTTTAATTAGGTTCCTCGTTTTAGTTGAGATCGAAGATCTCGCACAGGGAAGAGGAAAGAGTAGCCAATAAATAAATATAGATTAGTTTAAACAATTTATTATAATCAATTACACTTGAAACGTATTGTTTATTAAGGCTTTAGCACAAGAAACTGAAGGAAGGCATGTAGACACTCTAATCCTTGGCCAGGACCTTTAAAATAAAGGAGACTCATGTATTATGGCCTAAAAGGAGTTAGATAATGAAATTGGATTTATTAAAATTAGAACTTACCGGTTTATTGATTCGATTGAAGAATCAAATGATATCTAGATGGTCTCCGTGTAGTGGTGTAAAAGAAAGGGGTTGTGCACCTTGATGTAAACAATAAGGGTTCCAATTCAGGGTTGAATGGGTACGAAGTAATCCAAGATGGGAAATCCCAGATTCGGGTTTCCCGGTGCACAACACTTGACACAAGGGCACACACACTAACACGCGAAGGATACCGGTTTGACACACTAGACACTGGCCAGTCGAATCGGGGAAAACCGTAGGAAATAGAGAAGAGTTGTACGGAACTGTAACTTCTAATTTTTTGACTGACCCATGCTGGTCCATTCACTTTTTATAGGGCCTATGGCTACGTTCGTGCATGCTGCAACGATCCTGTGTACGCGTACGTCACGTATATATATATATAGATATACTATACGGGTTGTAATGTTTTCAGTATATCTATAGCTATGTCCTCCAGTTTCCACGTGCTTTTGGGCCCTATACTCTATGCGTCTATGGTTAGACAGTGAACGCTACGAATTACAATGTTCTTACTATAGTCTATATTCTATACCTAGTCTGCTCTCGTGCCGTACATATATATAGCTATATCTTACAGTGTACAGCGTGCTGACTATATATATATATATATATATATATATAGCTGCACTACACAGTGCACGATATTCGCTCTGTATTTATTAAGTACTTATTAGTATAAGCATGCAAATATATAATTATATGAATAAATATATTAACATATATATACGTCACGGGACGTGACACTAGTGTAGCTAGTATCAAATTTTCAATTCTGAAAAAAATTTAGTTTTCATAAAATAATCTATGAAAATATTTATTTGAACGATAAAATCAATTATTTAATGTGTTTACAATTGGCATTTGGTTTTTATCATTATATTATATGAATTTGTGTTAAACGTAAAGTAAATATATACGATGAAATAACACCTTCTTCAGCAAAATATCGATTCAGAAGGGGGAGTATATAATGAAAAACCTACGAAGATTTTAGGAGGAGGGGGTAGTGAAAAATTTACGGCAATCTACGAGGGGGGAGGGGGGACTCGAAAAATGACTCAAAACGGGCTACGTAGTTTCTGGACGAGCCCTAGGATTCAACCGACGCGAAATTTAATAAGCTTTCTACCGTTTTTTTAAATCTTCTGTACTAAATTTTTCGTTCAACTTCCTAAAACAATCCTGCTTTGAATACAATGTCCATAAGTAGACGCACAATTTTGACTGGAAGAACTATCCTGACGCATCATTATATCAGAGCCACTCAACCCGCCTTCGCAATGCATGACAAAAATGGAGATAAAGTCGGCTACAGGCAATAAGCACGCATGATGCACTAAGCATCTTGAACACCTAGGAATCAGCAGGGTACTAGCAGCAGATAAAAAAAAGCATAGTAAATTAAATAGGTATCTGAGCTCTTCAAGTCTATCTTTATTAATTCTGATCAACAGCGACTTCATTCAAGTAATTTATCCAAAAATAAAAAATCGTATTTTGAAATGGATAATTTTGTTTATATATATATATATATATATATATATTCTTTATCGAATTTTCGGCACCAGTTGAGAAAAACGTCACAGCCAAGGAAAAGGAAAAGAAAGAGAGGTATAAAGATCTTACGAGGGAGTTGCGACGGTTATACCCCGAATATTCTGTTAAGCTAATCGTCTTAATCATCGGCGCTCTTGGAGGTGCCGAAGTTTCACTGGTTAATAGCCTGAAAAGCATCCCTGTGTGTCAACAAAATGCTGAGACACTTGCGGGGAAAATGCAGAAGACGGTCGTCCTTGGGTCGCTCTGTGTCCTCAGGGTGCGCGAGACTTTTGCCGGATCATCGTATTGAATTCATCGCAGTCTGTCACCACCTCTCTCACGCTCGTGAGACGCGGTTACAGTTGAAATTTTACCGCGATTTCGCTGGGAGGGGGTGCAATTTTTCAGATTAGCACCCGCTCCCGGGGAAATCCTGCGGTTGTCCTTATGACAAACTTTTAAATATATATATATATATATATACATATATGTATAATTTAAAAAAATAGTTAAACAACCACCGCAGGGTTCCACTAAGAGCAACCGCCATCTAAAAAATGTCAATAGCCCCCAATGGAACCGCGGTAAATCACACCTATGGCCACGTCTCACAACCGTGAGATGGGTGGTCACAGGGCACGACGAAATCACAACGACAGGCAGCGAAACCCTCGTGTGCCTTGAGCACACGAAGCTACCCAAGGATGACAGTTTCTGCATCCATCTCGCTAGTGCCTTGGCATATTTTTGGCACGCGGGTATGGCTTTAAGGTTACGAACCAGTGATAGTTTCGCACCTCCGAGAGCACCAATCACAAGGACAATTACTCGCACTGATTACTTTGGGTACAGTCGTTGCACCTATCTCTTAAGATCTTGATACCTGTCCTCCTTTTCTTTCTCCTTTGCAGTGATGTTGTATTCGGACGGAGCCGAGAATTCAATCACGAATATAGTTCGTTTCTCGAAGTCTTGGAGAACAATGTCAGGTCTCGAGTGAGCAACTGAGACTGCTGCCTGAAAATCGTGGTTCCAGAAAATTTGGCACTTCTCGTTTCGGACAATTGACTCTATATCCCTTGGAGCGTTCGGCAAGGCAGGGTCGCGACCAACACCGTAAGAGCGACAAAGATGGTAATAAAGTACTCTTAGGACCGCATTACGTCTATAGATGTACGTCGTTCCTGCGTGGTTTGGACACCCAGATAGTATGTGTTCTAGGTACTCAGCGTGTGCATGACACGCTCTGCACGTATAACTGGGAACTTCTTGACATAAAATGCGGGCACAGTATGCTAAGGTGGAATAGACACCGTCTGGTGACATCAAGGGCCTTAAGCTCGTTCTTCGTCCATTGAACCACCCCAAGCGAGTAGAGTAGAACCAGGACGGCAAGCATGTTAGTAGCAGATACCTTGTTCAACGCCGACAGATTGGAAGACCAAATCTGTCGAAGAAGATGCTTGTATCTGCTTCGGAGAGACTCCTTCACTGATGTTACGTCCTGAATGCGGCTTTGAGGCACGCCCAGGTATGTATAGGTCTCTCCAGTGTGAAGATCTCTAATAAGACTTATATCCACAAGCTCAGGGTCCTTGGGAACGCCAGTAATCTTTCCTTTCTTCAGGTGAATTTTGGCACACTTGTCCAAACCAAAATCCATTCCAATCTCTCCTGTGTAGTTCTTGACGATATTTAAAGCAGATTGAAGTTTGCTTTTACCAGAGGCATAGACCTTCAGGTCATCCATATAAAATAAATGAGTGGCCTTGTGCTCGCGCTGATTAGTGTCGCCACAGACGTATCCAGGATAATTTCGTAGTGCGAGAGATAGAGGCAGAAGTGTGATGCAAAAAAGCAAAGGGCTCATGGTATCACCTTGAAAGACGCCCCTCTGGAAGGTGACGTTGTTCGTTATCAGACGATAATTTCTAGATGAGATAGTAAATCTCGTTTTCCAAAGAGGCATCAATCTCTCTAAACATCTCACTATGTGTGGATGTACCTTCAAGCTTTCCAACAAACAGATGATAAGTCTATGAGAGGTTGAATCGAAAGCTTTCCGGTAGTCAATCCAGGCCATTGACAGGATGCGCTGATGGGCTGCAGCGTCATTACAGACACAACTGTCAATTAGCAGGTTCTCTCGACAGCCTGCTACACCTTTTTTTAAGCCACGTTGTTCGTACATCTCTCGCCATACAGGCTCAATTCGTCGATCAATCCTGTTGTTTAGGACAGCTGTAAAGATCTTATACAGTGTGTTCAAACAAGTTGTTGGCCTGTAATTCTCTGGGTTGGACGAATTGCCTTTTTTCGGCTGGAGTATAGTGCGTCCTAACACCAGCCACTGCGGAATGGGCGTCTCCAACTTTAAATATGAGGTGAATATGCTGGCCAAATGTTGATGTATAAACGTAAACTTCTTCCACCAAAAGTTCTTGATAAAATCTGGTCCAGCAGCGGAAAAGTTCTTCGTGCCTCTAAGCGCTTTTTTCACCTCTTCGCCAGTGACTGATGGACATTCCTCGTCAGATTTTCTAAGGTTGCCGCAAAACGCCTTGAAGCGGATAATATTGTCAGTATCTTCTTTCAAATCCAGTGTTTTCGGTATTTTGTATACCTCTCTCCAAAAAGTCTCCACCTCCTTAGGCTTGTGTGGATTTTTTACAGAAACAGGGAGCTCGCTGAAGAGGCGCGATGGGTCAGCGAGAAAGTGTTGAGTCTCCCTGATCTATCTCTTCCTCTTCTGTATTCTCCTCCTTGCGCCAGATAAAAGCCGTATTCCGTCAACAATATGCTGCTTGATTTTCAGCAGCTTTGACTTGTTTAGTGTGTGATTCGAGATCCTTAGTTCTTGGGCGAACTTTCGAACCCTTTCCGTAAACGGTCTACCAGATGTTATGTAGTCAATCACACATTGAACACGGGACGCATTCTGTCTTGCCCATCTAAGCGATGGTGTTAGAAGTTTAAAAAAATACTGATCGTGTTATATTGCCTCAAACTTGGCTGAAAAAAGCAATTTTTGCACTTTTTGGTTGGGACATCTTAAAAAGCTGACGTTTAGGGAAAATTTGGATAACGGATTCAGTTTTAGGATACCAAAATCCTTCGGGGTTACATAGTCCGGCCTTGGGGTACAAAAAAGATGTCATTTCTTTCGACCTGTGTAATTAATAAACAGTCAGGGACAATTGTCCAGGGATGGTCCCGAAGGAATAACCCCTAAGCGCAGGCGTAACAAACGTGCCAAAAGCTGAATGGCACCAGGGCGAGCAACAATAGCACCACCAAACCACCAAAAACTTATAGATGCCAGCATTATCCCTGCACACAGAGGCTTCATGGCGCGTGTGCACACTCTGTTGTGCCAGAAACACCCAGAGTTTCAGCACGTTTGACATCAATCTATGCGAAATCAACGTGCCTAACTCTTAAAAAATGGATATGTTCGCGGAGCGCTTCCCCAACCACGGCTTGAATAAGCTGCAAATAATGATGAGGAAGCGACATTAAGACTTACCGCAGAAAGTTGACACTTTCTGAGAGATGATAGCGATTTCTGGAAAAGGAGGAACATTTGCATGCAAGTTCCTCCTAATCCCCAAGATCCGGCTGAAATGGATGCCTCCCTTCGTGAGGATATCTCCGAGGAGTCCAACCTCTGGAGTACCAATTGTGCAGTTCATGGTACTACGAGAGCATTGGCTGATTCAAAGTGAAGGCTAAAACCGACCATGGATCAAAAGACCAAAAGACGCTTGCGTCAACTAAACAAGAAGATTGGTCGGGCAAGAGAGAATGCGTCCCGTATTCAGTCCGTGATTGACTACATATTATCTGGTAGAACGTTCGCGGAAAGGGTTCGATAGTTCGCCCAAGAATTGAGGATCTACAAAGAACTTTTCCGCTTCAGGACCAGATGTTATCAAGAACTTCTGTTGGAAGAAGTTTACTTCAACACACAAAAATTTGGCCCGCATACTCACCTCATATTTTAAGTCGGAAACGCCCATTCCGCAGTGGCTGGTGTTAGGACGCACTATACTCCTACTGACAAAAAGCGATTTGTCTAACTCAGAGAATTACAGGCCAATAACTTGTTTTTGAACACGCTGTATAAGATCTTTACAGCTGTCCTAAGCAACAGGATTGTTCGAAGAATTGAGCCTGTGTGCAGAGATGTACGAACAACGTGGCTCGAAAAAAGGTGTAGCAGCAGCCCATTAGCACGTCCTCTCAATGGCCTGCATTGACTACCAGAATGCTTTCGATTCAACCTCTCATGGACTCTTCATCTGTCTGTTGGAATGCTTGGAGGTTCTTCCACATATAGTGAGATGCATAGAGAGATTGATTTCCCTTGGGAAAACTAGATTTACTATCTCGTCTGGAAATTATCGTTTGACAACGAACAACGTCACCTTCCAGAGGGGCGTCCTTCAGGGCGATACCATAAGCCCTCTGCTTTTTTGCATCACACTTCTGCCTCTATCTCTCGCACTACGCAATTCGCTTGGATACCTCTGCGGCGACACTGATCGTCGCTAGCATTAGGTCACTCATGTATTTTATATGGAAGACCTGAAGATCTATGCTTCTGGTGTAAGCAAACTTCAACTTGCTTTAAATGTCGTCTAGGAATAATCAGGAGATATTGGTATGGACTTTGGATTCGACAAGTGTGCCAAGATTAATCTGAAGAAAGGAAAGATTACTGGCGTTCCCGAGAACTCTGAGCTTGTGGATATAAGTGTTAATAGATATATTGACACCGAAGAGATCCAAACATACATGGGCGTGCCTCAAAGCCCCATTCAGGACGTAAGATCTCTAGAGGCATCTCTCTGAAGCTGATACATGCATCTTCTTCGACAGATTTGGTCTGTGAATCTGTCGGCGTTGAACAAGGTGTCTTCGACTAACATGCTTGTCGCCCCAGTTCTACTCTACTCGTTTGGCGTAGTTCATTGGACGAAGATCGAGCTTACTGCCCTTGATATCGCCACGCGTAAGATCATGCATATTCTGAGTACAGCTTATACCGTTTTAAATGGCAGAGATCCTCTCTTTAAAATCGTCAGCAAACACGAGATAATTGGCAAAGGGGCGATTCATTACAAAGCTGTAGAACAGGCAGCCGAGATCCTTGGCCTGAATTATAACATCAGAAGTGAAGAAAGTGCATTACTTCATTATCATCTTTGTCTGGAACGGGGATTTTCGAACAGCTGTCTCCGTTGCACACTCGAAGCCTGACACCGTTATCCAAGACTTGGAGAAACGAACTATATGCATGATCGAATTCTCGGCTCCGGCCGACTACAATATCACTGCCAAGGAAAAGAAAAAGGAGGAGAGGTATCAAGACCAACAACTGTACCCAAAATATTCGGTTAAAGTAATTTGCCTTGTGATCGACACTTGCGAGTTGGATGTAGAAAGCTGTCATCCTTGGGTCGCTTCGTGTCTTCAAGACACACGAGGTTTTCGCCGGTCCGTCGTTTTGATGTCGTCGTCCCCTGTGATCACCCATCTCACGGATGTAAGACGTGGTCATAGGTGTATTTTACCGCGGTTCTACTGGGGGCTATTGACATTTTTTTTAAATGGCAGTTGCTCTTAGTGGTACCCTGCGGTGGTTGTTTAACCTTTTTTTTTTAAATTATATTAGAGTTACGAGCGGTTGTTCCCACAACTAAATCAACTTCTTGTTATCAGGACGACCTTCTCTGTGTGAATTTTATAAAACTCGAAATACTAATATTAATGTTTCGCTCGAGTGAATTATAAATATTATAATTATTTTTCTCGAAACTAAAAATATTTACGCATACTGCTGCGTAATTTTGAAAATTGATTCGTCATGCAGATACTGCATCCTCTGAAAATACCGGATTATTTCGGAAAATATATAATTAACAGATATGCTGTAACACGATGGGAATACAGATATATTTTTAAGAAATACAATTATTTCATTACTCACCACTCATAGCGACCCATAAAGTAACTGCTGAAGGGATGTTCACACCAGGATCATCAAAATAAGTCAATCCGAATTCAATACCCGGTTTATAGAAATCTTTATATGATTTTATTACCATATAAGACCAATAAGTATTTACTCTATGGAATAAAATTTATATTATTCATTACACTACCGTCGAAAATTACGAGCACAGCTTGTACGAGCGGTACTAGTATTCACTGATGAATTTGAAACACGATAAATCAGTCGGAAATATATATATATAGGTATTTTTTTCTAAACGGTCAGAAAGCTTATGAAATTTTGCGTGAAATAACCCCTAGCAGAGATATTTTTTATTTTTGGAAGCAGATATATCAGGTAAAAAGTTTTTTAGAAATTTGAAAATTTCTCAAATTTTGTACCTCGACTTAAACTTGTGCATCTCATTAAAGAGCTTTTCATACCCACTATTGTCGGCAGTGGCAGGCAGCTTGAGTTCTCCATTTTTTTTATTCGTGTAGACTTTCTGCGGGTCAGCTGCCTGCCACTGACGGCAGGAGGAGGTATAAAGAGGCCTGAAATCAATGTTAGCAGTGAGGTCGAGCGACAGCAGACACGCTTGGATACTTTTAGTCGTATCTCTGGAACCCATCAAGATTTCTCAATTTTATCGGCTTGAATTACAGATAAGATTTAAAAGATTGCGCAATAGTTATTTGTGATACAAGTGCGTAAAATAGGTGATTGTGTGCGAGTGTGAATTTTGCAGCATAAGCCGGAGGCTCGAGGCATGAGCCGGTGGTTAGCGCACGAGCGACGCGAGTGCAAAAACGTAGATGAGTGCTTCGAAACGCAGGCGAATGATGCAATCATACGAGTTAATAATCACCTACGCGCACGTGTATCACACGCTATTTTTTGCAACGCCCGTCCGAAAAAGTTGTCAAGAGGTGGTAACGAAAAATACCAATTTTATATTGCATAGAGTGGAGTAAAGTAATTACAAAAAAAAAAAAATTGTTTTCAATGTTTGAAAAAAAATTGAAAAAAAAAATTTATGAAAAAAATGTTCTGAAAAAAATGTTTGAAAAAAAATGTTGTGAAAAAAAATTTTTGAAACAAAAATTTTTAAAACAAAAATTTGTGAAAAAAAAAATTTTGTGAAAAAAAATTTTCGAAAAAAAAAAATTTTGTGAAAAAAATTTTGAAAAAAAAATTTTTTGAAAAAAAAATTAAAAAAAAAAAAAATTTGTTTGAAAAAAATTATCGAAACAAAATGTTGACGTTTATGCATTTTTGCCCCCCCCCCGGGGGGGGGAGGGGGGGGGGGTTTACGAAACCCTAAAAACAAAACTTCAACCATTAAAACATTTGTTCAAGTTAAATGTAAGTTTATTTCAAGAAGATACCAACACCAGTCTTTAAAGTTACCTATGCCAGTGTCTGAAGTACCTCATCTCGAATGTGCGCATGCGCAGCTTTTTCACCAGTGTCTAAAGTAAGCCATCTTCAAACTGCGCATGTGCGAAAATTTTTTCACGCACAGTCTGCTCAAATATGGTACTTTAGGCACCATCTACATGCAAGCAAACGTTAACTTTTGAGGTGGGTGTTGCAAAAAATATATTTCACGAACACTTAAATTTTGTTTTGTACTTCTCACGTGATATATCCTCTTCAAAAAGTTAGAACCATCTCAACTAGAGATCATTCGAAGCTAAATTTCATAAGTCTTCCAACCGTTGAAAAAATGCCTAGTTTTTTGCCTAGTTTTTACAATAATCATAACAAACAGACGTAATTTGCCTGAAGGTGCCACAATTATTTTCGAATTCAATATCATATTTCCCTTGACAACTTGCAAAGCATTGTAACTTTACACTGCAGACAGAAAGTTTAGATACATTTCCTTTGATTGTTTGACCGAATACGCCGAATACTTTTAACCGAATACGCCTACATTTAAAATAGTTTTTGCAACACCCACCTCAAAAGTTGACGTTTGCATGCATGTAAATGGTGCCTAAAGTACCTTATTTGAGCAGACTGTGCGTGAAAAAATTTTCGCGCATGCGCAGTTTGAAGATGGCTTACTTTAGACACTGGTGGAAAAGCTGCGCATGCGCACATTCGAGATGAGGTACTTTAGACACTGGCATAGGTAACTTTAAACACTGGTGTTGGTATCTTCTTGAAATAAATTTACACTTAACTTGAACAAATGTTTTAGTGATTGAAGTTTTGTCTTTAGGGTTTCATACCCCCCCCCCTTAGGGGGGGGCGGCAAAAAAGCATAAACGTCAACATTTTTTTCAATAATTTTTTTTTTCAATTTTTTTTTCAAACATTAGAAAAAAAATTTTTTTGTAATTTCTTTACTTCACTCTATGCAATATAAAATTAGTATTTTTCGTTACCACCTCCTGACAACTTTTTCGGACAGGCGTTGCAAAAAATAGCATGTGATATACGTGCGCGAAGGTGATTGTTAACTCGTATGATTGCACCATTCGCCTGAGGTTCGAAGCACTCGTCTACGTTTTCGCACTCGCTTCGCTCGTGCGCTAACCACCGACTCATGCTTCGAATCTCCGGCTTATGCTACAAAATTCTCACTCGCAGACAATCACCTATTTTACGCACTTGTATCACAAATAACTATTAATGAACGAGTGAAAAATATGTAGCTACAAAGTCAAACACTTTTTCAGCTAAATGAACATTTTGAAATCCCACTCCTTCAATCTAGATCAAGAGCAAGATTAAATATTATGTAATTGCTGAGTATTCATAAAAAAGAATTTATTCGTGCAATAGAAAGTTCTAGGAAGCCTACAGTCGGAGATAGGTCGGCAACCTTCATTTGTTACAAGGGGCAACTTCAGATTCCATTTTATGCCATTTTATCTCTCATAGAATCTCACGTTTCATCTTATAACAAATGAACGTTACCGACGAATCTCGGAGTTTAAGCTTGCCGACGTGTGGTATTACAAGAGTAAATATTTTTCATGAATACTCAGAAATTACATAATAGTTAATCGTGCTCTTAGTTTAGATTTAAAAAAAGTTGCTATAAAAACTTTTTGATCTTGAAGATAAATATTTTTTGACTCGTTCAATAAAATAATTTTAAAGTAGGCGGATTCAATGCGAAATTTTCCAATCATTCAAAGGAACTGTACCTAAACTTTGTGTCAGTAGTGTATACTACCATAAATAAACTGTATCTGTGGTATTTAAAGAGACTCTTCGAGCTTACAGAGATCTAGTAAATAAAATCGGCAAATTAAGGGCAACTTTTTAAAGAGAATGGATCGTGATATATACGATTTAGGTAATTCATTTCAATATCCAATTATATACAATGCTCTGTGATTTTCCATTGTTTTACATTCTGGAACTTTTTGCCTGAGAAAGGAAAGACTAATATTTCACTTCTACGATCAAAGCAGTTGCTAATGTTTCGGAAAGTCAAAAGAAGTCAAAGACCCCTAAAAAAGGTGTTGACTCGATTTACTCCACAAATATCGGTCGCATTGAAAAATTCTAGATGATAAAAATTATCGGTCATGAACAAGTACATCTCTTATGTTGGAAGGGTATGTATGTAAGTATGTATGTAAGTATATTTCATTGCTTGTCAGACTACATAGATTCTATAGCAAGCAAGTCAGTAGATAGATATGCATATTTTACTCATTCGTTTGAAAAGGAGATTCCATATGTATGTATTAAGCTAGATCCTCATTTAACCCAATCACAGATGACAAAAGCTCTACTTTTAAACAATTCTGGTACAAACAACACAATATTATTCATAGGTCCCTATTTTTCATCTTTTAATTTAAAAATAAAAGTTAAACAACAAACGCAGGGTCCCACTGTGAGCAACTGTCATCTATAAATGATAACGGCTCCCAGTAGAACCGCGGTAAATAAACCCCACGGCCACGTCTCACGACCGTGAGATCCCAAGGATGACAGCTTTCTGCATCCATGTGCATATTTTTGGAAAGCCCGTATGGCTTTAAGGTTACGAGCTAATGATAGTTTCGCACCTCCAAGGGCACGAAGCACAAGGACAATTACTTTAACAGAATATTCGGAATACAGTTGTTGCAGTTCACCCTTCTCGCTTTCCTTCTTCTTTTTCTTCTCCTTGGTAGTGATGTTGTAGTGGGCCGCAGCCGAGAACTCGATTACGAATATAGATAATTTCTCGAAGTCTTGGAGAACAATGTCAGACCTCGAGTATGCAATGGAGACTGCTGTCCGAAAATCGTAGTTCCAGAAAATTTGGCACTTCTCGTTTTAGACAATGAACTCTATCTCTCTTAGAGCGTTCAGGAGGGCACGTTTCCAGGCATGCGAAAATGAAACCCTCTATACCTGAAATAAGTCCTGATACTTCGGCTTTCAGAAGTAACGCATCTAGATGGAGCAATGCACTTTTCTCATTTATGATTCTTGAATTCAGGCCAAGAGTCTCGGCCGCCTGCTCCAATACTTTGTAAAGTTACGCTCCTTTGCAACTGAGATGTATAATCGCGGAACGAACGAATTGATATGAAAGCTCTTGTGCATTTGAATGATCTTACGCGTTGCGATATAAGGCCGCCAGACTTGAAGACCAAATCTATTGAAGAAAATGCTTGTATCTGCTTCGTAGAGACTCCTTCACTGATGTTATGTCCTGATTGCAGTTTTGAGGCACGCCCAGGTATGTATTATCTTAAGTGTCAAGATATCTAATAACACTTATATCCACAGGCACAGGGTCATTGGGAATGCCAATAATCTTTCCTTTTTTCAGATGAATCTTGGCACACTTGTCCAATCCAAAGTCCATACGAATCTCGCCTGTGTACTTCTTGACGATATTTAAAGCACTCTGAAGTTTTGGTTTACCGGAAGCATAGATCTTCAGGTGGTCCATATAAAATACATGAGTGACATTATGCTCGAGATGATAAGTTTCGCCGCACAGGTATGCAGGAGAATTTCGTAGTGCGAGAGATACAGGCAAAAGCGTGATGCAAAGAAGCAGAGGGCTCATGGTGTCGTCTTGAAAGACGCCCCTCTGGAAGGTGACGTTCGTTATCACCCGATAAATTCCAGATGAGATAGTAAATCTAGTTTTACAAAGGTATATCAATCTCGCTATGCATCTCACTATGTGTGGATGAATCTTCAAGCTGCGTCTTTGCAGAGGCACCTGTCAATTAGTAGGTTCTCCCGGCAGCCTGCTACACCTTTTTTTGAGCCACGTTGTTCGTACATCTCTCTCCACGCAGGCTTAATTCTTCGAACCATCCTGTTATTTAGGACAGCTATGAAGATCTTATACAGTATGTGCAAACAAGTTATTGTACTGAAATTCTTTAGGTTGGACAAGTTGCCGTTTCCGACATTAAAAAAGAGGTGAATAAGCGGGCCAGATGTTGGTGTGCAGCGGAAAAGTTCCTCGTGTCCCGGAGTGCTTTTTTTACCTCTTCGGCATTAATTGATGGACATTCCTCCTCAGATCTTACGAAGTTGCCGCAAAACTCCTTGAAGCCGATAATATAATCAGTATCCTCTGTCAATTCCAGTGTCTTCGGGATCTTGTACACCTCTTTCCAAAAAGTCGCTACCTCTTTGGGCTTAGGTGCATTTTTGACAGAAATAGGGAGATCGCAGAAAAGGCGCGATGGGTCAGCGAGAAAATGTTGATTCTGTCTGATCCAACTCTCCCTCTTCTGAATTCTTCTCCTCGCGTCGGATAACACCCGGATTTTGTCAACAATATGCTGCTTGATTGTCAGCAGCTTTGACTTCTTCAGTGAGTGATTGTAGATCCTCAGTTCTTGGGCGAACTTTCGAACCATTTCCGTAAACGATCTACCAGATGTCATGTAGTCAATCACACACTGTACTCGGGACGACTTTTGTCTTGCCCATCTAATCTCCTTGTTCAGTTGATGCATGCGTCTTTTGGTCTTTTGATCGATCTTCGGTTTTAGCTTTCGACTTGAATAGAATAAGCCAAATCCGTCGCCGCACCATACACTGAGCAATTGATGGTACAGAGGTCGGACTTCTGCGAAATATTCTCACAATGGACGGCATTCATTTCTCTCAGAAGGCGTCTGTTTTCCACGGCTGGTCTTAATGTCGCTTCTTCATCTTCGTCTGCAGCTTGTTCAAACAGTGGTTGGGGAAGCGCTCCGCGTACACATCCATTTTTCAAGAGGTAGGCACGTGCATTTCGAAATGACTGAATCGAATCATGCTGAAGCTCTGGGTGTTTCTGACACCACAGAGCCTATATACGTATCACAAAGCATCTGTGAACAGGAATAATGCTAGCATTGTAGCAGTCTAGCAAGTCATCCTTGAGTTGACTCGTCAGGTGCTGTGCGCGTTCGATCATCTTGAACCGCATCTGCAACTTTTTGGTGGTTTGGTGATATCACTGTTGTTCCCACGAGCCCAGGTGCCATTCAGCTTTCAGCATGGTTGTTACGCCTCCGCTTAGGGGCTATTCCTTCGGGACCATCCGTGGACAATCGTCCGCGACTGCTTATTAATTATTGTAACCATATAAAGCAAAAACTACTGGTGCAGGGACTCTCTATCCGCAACCCGATGACGCGTTCGGTAGCTTTGTCATAGGCCCTTCAGGTTTATTCCACAGAAATCGAAACTGAAACCGAAATACACATATATATATATATATATATATATATATATCTTTATATATATATATATATATATATATATATATATATATAAAGTCAAGGCGGACGCGGACTTCTGAATCTCCAGCGTCTTCCTAATCGAATTGTTCTAAGTACAGCTTACATCATTGCGAATGGTAGAGATCCTCTCCTAAGGATGATCAGGAACCACGAGATGATTGGCGAAGGAGCGTTCCTTTACAAAGCTGCGGAGCAACCGTCCGAAACCCTTGGCCTGAATTTTAACATCAGAAGTGAGGAAAGTGCATTACTCCATCTATATGCTTCACTTCTAAAAGCCAAAGTAAAGAAAGCAGAGGTTGGAAAATTTCACCAAAAGCTACTCGACAAGAAAATGCACGGAAACTTTCACAGAAATGTAGAAAAACCGTCCTTGTCAAAGGAGCAAACTTTTGCCTTCCTCAAATCATCAAGGCTTAATTCAGGTACAGAGGGTTATATTTTCGCATGCCAGGATGGTGTCATTTCCACCTTAGCATACCGAGACCAAATTTTATGTCAAGAAGTTCCCAGTGATAAGTGCAGAGCGTGTCATGCACACGTTGAGTACCTAGAACAAATACTATTACATACATATCACAAACACATACATACGCTCCAAGGGAGATAGAGTCAATTGTCCGGAAAGAGAAGTGCCAAATTTTCTGGAACTACGATTTTCGGGCAGCAGTCTCCGTTACGCACTCGAGGCCTGACATTGTTCTCCAAGACTTCAAGAAACGGACTATATTCGTGAACGAATTCTCGGCTCCGTCCGAATACAGCACCACTGCAAAGGAGAAAGAAAAGGAGGAGAGGTATCAAGACCTTAAAAAAGAGCTGCAACGACTGTACCCAAAATATTCGGTGCAAATAATTGTCCTTGCGATAGGTGCTCTCGGAGGTGCAAAACTATCACTGGTTCGAAACCTTAAGGCCGTACCCGCGTGCCAAAAATATTCCAAGGCACTTGCGACATGGATGCAGAAAACTGTCGACATTATATATATATAATTTAAAAAAAAGTTAAACAACCACCGCAGGGTACCACTAAGAGCAACTGCCATATAAAAAGAAAATGTCAATAGCCCCCAGTAGAACCGCGGTAAAATACACCTATGGCCACGTCTCACATCCGTGAGATGGGTGGTCACAGGGAACGACGAAATCACAACGACAGGCCGGCGAAACCCTCGTGTGTCTTGAGGACACGAAGCGACCCAAGGATGACAGCTTTCTGCATCCATCTCGCAAGTGCCTTGGCATATTTTTGGCACGCGGGTATGGCTTTAAGGTTACGAACCAGTGATAATTTAGCACCTCCGAGAGCACCTATCACAAGGACAATTACTCGTACCGAATATTTTGGGTACAGTCGTTGCAGCTCTCTTTTAAGGTCTTGATACCTCTCCTCTTTTTCTTTCTCCTTTGCAGTGATGTTGTATTCGGACGGAGCCGAGAATTCGATCACGAATATCGTTCATTTCTCGAAGTCTTGGAGAACAATGTCAGGCCTCGAGTGCGCAACGGAGACTGCTGCCCGAAAATCGTAGTTCCAGAAAATCTGGCACTTCTCGTTTCGGACAATTGACTCTATATACCTTGGAGCGTTCGGCAGGGCGGGGTCGCGACCAACACCGTAAGAGCGACAAAGGTGGTAATAAAGTACTCTTAGGGCCGCATTATGTCTATAGATATACGTTGTTCCTGCGTGGGTCGGACACCCCGATAGTATGTGTTTTAGGTACTCAGCGTGTGCATGACACGCTCTGCACCTATCACTGGGAACTTCTTGACATAAAATGCGGGCGCGCTATGCTAAGGTGGAGATTACACCGTCCTGGCGTGCGAAAATGAAGCCCTCTGTACCTGAATTGAGACCTGATGATTTGAGGAAAGCAAAAGTTTACTCCTTTGACAAGGACTGTTTTTCTACATTTCTGTGAAAGTTTCCGTGCATATGCTTGTCGAGTAGCTCTTGGTGAAATTTTCTAACCTCTGCTTTCTTTACTTCGGCTTTTAGACGTGAAGCATGTAGATGGAGAAATGCACTTTCCTCACTTCTGATGTTGAAATTCAGGCCAAGGGCCTCGGCAGCTTGCTCCGCGGCTTTGTAAAGGAACGCTCCTTCGCCAATCATCTCGTGGTTTCTGACCATCTTTAGGAGAGGATCTCTGCCATTCGCAACGATGTAAGCTGTACTCAAAACAATTCGGTTATGAAGACACTGGAGATTCAGAAGTTCGCGTCCGCCTTGCTGGCGTGAAATGTATAATCGCGGAACTGACGAATTGATATGCAAGCTTTTATGCATATGCATGATCTTACGCGTGGTGACATCAAGGGCCTTAAGCTCGTTCTTCGTCCATTGAACCACCCCAAACGAGTAGAGTAGAACTGGGACGGCAAGCATGTTAGTCGCAGATACCTTGTTCAACGCCGACAGATTGGAAGACCAAATCTGTCTAAGAAGATGCTTGTATCTGCTTCGGAGAGACTCCTTCACTGATGTTACGTCCTGAATGCGGCTTTGAGGCACGCCCAGGTATGTATAGGTCTCTCCAGTGTTAAGATGTTTAATAACACTTATATCTACAAGCTCAGGGTCCTTGGGAACGCCAGTAATCTTTCCTTTCTTCAAATGAATTTTGGCACACTTGTCCCAACCAAAGTCCATCCCAATCTCTCCTGTGTAGTTCTTGACGACATTTATAGCAGTTTGAAGTTTGCTTTTACCAGCGGCATAGATCTTCAGGTCATCCATATAAAATACATGAGTTACCTTATGCTCACGCTGATTAGTGTCGCCACAGAGGTATCTAGGAGAATTTCGTAGTGCGAGAGATAGAGGCAGAAGTGTGATGCAAAAAAGCAAAGGGCTCATACTATCCCCTTAAAAGACGCCCCTCTGGAAGGTGACCTTGTTCGTCGTCAGACGATGTTTCCTAGATGAGATGGTAAATCTAGTTTTCCAAAGAGGCATCAGTCTCTCTATGCATCTCACTATGTGTGGATGTACCTTCAAGCTTTCCAACAGACAGATGATAAGTCTATGAGAGGTTGAATCGAAAGCTTTCCGGTAGTCAATCCAGGCCATCGACAGGACGCGCTGATGGGCGGCAGCGTCTTTACAGACACACCTGTCAATTAGCAGGTTCTCTCGACAGCCTGCTACACCTTTTTTCGAGCCTCGCTGTTCGTACATCTCTCGCCATACAGGCTCAATTCGTCGAACGATCCTGTTGTTTAGGACAGCTGTAAAGATCTCATACAGTGTGTTTAAACAAGTTATTGGCCTGTAATTCTCTGGTCTGGACAAGTTGCCTTTTTTCGGTAGGAGTATAGTGCGTCCTAACACCAGCCATTGCGGAATGGGCGTCTCCGACTTTATATATGAGGTGAATATGCGGGCCAAATGTTGGTGTATAAAAGTAAACTTCTTCCACCAAAAGTTCTTAATACAATCTGGTCCAGCACCGGAAAAGTTCTTCGTGCCTCTAAGTGCTTTTTTTCACCTCTTCGGCAGTGACTGATGGGCACTCCTCCTCAGATTTTATGAGGCTGTCGCAAAACTCCTTGAAGCGGATGATATTGTCAGTATCTTCTTTCAACTCTAGTGTTTTCGGGATCTTGTACAACTCTCTCCAAAAAGTCTCTACCTCCTTGGGCTTGGGTGGATTTTTTACAAAAACAGGGGGATCACTGAAGAGGCGTGATGGGTCAGCAAGAAACTGTTGATTCTCCCTGTTCCATCTCTCCCTCTTCTGTATCCTCCTCCTTGCGTCAGATAACAGTCTTATTTTGTCAACAATATGCAGCTTGATTGTCAGCAGCTTTGACTTGTTCAGTGTGTGATTCAAGGCCCTTAGTTCTTGAGTGAACTTTCGAACCCTTTCCGTGAACGGTCTACCAGATGTTATGTAGTCAATCACACATTGAACACGGGACGCATTCTGTCTTGCCCATCCAATTTTCTTGTTCAGTTGATGCAAGCGTCTTCTGGTCTTCTGATCCATCGTCGGTTTCAGCCTTCGATTTGAATCAGCCAAAGCTCTCGCAGCACCATAAACTGAGCAATTGATGGTCCAGAGGTCGGACTCTTGCGAGATATCTCCACGAATGGAGGCATCCATTTCAGCCAGATCTTGGGGCTTAAGAGGAACTTGCATGTTGATGTTCCTCCTTGTACTGAAATTGCGATCATCTCCCAGAAGGTGCCTGCTTTCTGCGGTTGGTCTTAATGTCGCTTCATCTTCGTCTGCAGCTTGTTCAAGCAGCGGTTTAGGAAGCGCTCCGCGTACATATCCATTTTTCCGGAGGTAGTAGGCTTGATTTCGCAAAGACTGATGCGAAACGTATTGGAGCTCCGGGTGTTTCTGGCACCACAGATATATATATATATATATATATATATATAAAAGTCCAGAAATCATAAAACTTCAGTCCGCTAAGGACTAACATTCCACGGCGCAAAAATCGAAAAAGAAGAAAAAAGAACTTACACCCCCCGGTAGAACAAAGTCTTTCGTAACGCATACGTCGTGCGCGATATTGCGACGGCTCAACGGGTGTAGTTCGACTGAACTGCTGCGTAGTCCGGTTTGTGAGAGGAGCTCAGGTCTTCACCGTTCTACGGACCGATTTCGACTTTCTGCGGCGTAGTTCGGAAGGGGAGAGGAGCCGAGGTCCTCACCTTCCTGCTGACTGATGCGAACTGCACTGCGGGCCTGACGCTGCCACTCGCTGGGCGGTAGCCGCTCGCACGGTGTCTAGACTCCGTACTAGGATAGTCTATATCTTCGCCACTATTGACGTCGCTGGTGCGCGGCAAATATTCAAATATTTAATATTGTCCATTGTGACTGTTACATCCCGAAATTTTACAAAAATTCGATGTAACGCCTAGCTAGGCGCAACCCACTTTACGCCTCGGCTGTCAGGCTAATTCCATCAACTATAAGCCATAGCGTTACCGCTCTTCTCTGAGTTCAAACCTAGGAATGGTGACTGCACTACGGTCGGTAAGAATGAGACCACAAGAATAACTGAAGTATTACCATGAAAGGATAAGAACTCAGATAATACCGATAACTTAACCATGCTCGATTACTGAGATTGTAATTGCAGACTTGACCATTATAAGATAATTATAATTTAATTCTATTACCATACGAATTTATTTATACTCCCAATAGTTAAATCAACAATAATAACAAAGTTAAAACCAAAACATGGAGTATGAATACACTCGTATGTGTAAGTTAAACATTAGTAATACAATTATATGTATCGTAATATCATAAGTGCATGACCCACTTAGTGGAAGAACCTGTATATAGTCAGACAATTCAGTACCCAAAAGTGTCTGACTAAATACATAGAAATAAGGATAAGTAACATAGAGAATAACTGTTCACGAGAAGGCAAGAGTAGAAGCGAGTGAATCAATGCGAACACCGCAACTCTCAGCAATGCGGAAGCATTAGTCATGTGAGTCACTCACCGCGAGTCATCAATGTCATTGTTTACCCGATTCCAGGAAACGTACGTGCCATGTCAGAAATTGAAAGTACGTGCCATGTCAGAAATTGAAAGAACGTGACATGTCAGAAATTGTGAATCCTATCTTTAACATAGGGACGCGGAACTATATAAACCGCAGAGCCACCCCTGTAAATCGTCTTACGTTCTCGGCAGTCATACTGTTCACTTCGATCTACGTCTAATTAATCGTCTTGACAAAGTCGCGGCTTCTAACTCACTGTGACCGAAGAAACACTTTGAATAAGTCGCGTACTTTAAAGTTCAATTCAAAATAGTTTTCGTGTTCGAGTCTTGAACTAAGTCCCTTCGGCTGAGACTTTCGGTCGTCGTAAAGTGAGTCTTTAACGAATAAAGTCCGCAGTGTTAAACGTTCGCGAAAAGAACTCAAGTGTGGATTGGGTATCTGCTGTAGGACCCTGTATCGCACTATCCATACTGAAAAGTGCTTGTGCACGTTTTCAGTATAACAAACATCCGGTAGAGTTCCGTCGCTGCTCTACGATAAACACGGAGATACAATCGACCAGCACAACATCTCTTTCGCCCTTTCTTGCGTAGGAAGGTAATCGTAAGTTTTGTAGAATTATTCTAATTAATCCTGTATCCTAGTTATAATAAACATTGTTCACACTGAGTTTCATATGTGATTTAAACACTGTAACCTAACACAGTCCCCATAGGGCTGATAAGTGACACACAAACCCACAATCAAATAATTAGTCAGGTCTTACCAGCCTGACGTAATCAGCACACTGGTCTCTCTTTTCCTATTTTCCATACTACCCTCGCCTATTGCTCGGGACGTAACAGCTGATTTGGTGGCAGCGGTGGGATTGTCACTTCCGTTTAAATTCAGTGTTTTAATCTAAATTTAAACTCAGGGTTTTATTTAAATCTCAAAATTTACGTTTCGGTTTTTGAAAAATACGAAATTTCTTCAAAATTATTCGCAACCATATTTTGATCTAAGTGAAAACAATAACAAAAGGGTATAAATTAATTGTTTCGACAAGTTTAAGTCTTCTAGAAATGGAACCCTTTTAATACTCATTACTTTAAAAGCGCAAATTAATGCAATTTTAAAGACCACTTGAACCTGTGGTGTAAAAATTACAGTTCTCACAAAAGGCAAGTTACAATTCACTACATCTTTAATTGCCTTTTATTCCAAAATAAGTTAAATCTATTGTTGGAATCTCTCTTTCACGAATTGATCACCCGTGAATGGAAATTCTACAATAGATTTACTCATTACATATTCAGTCCGTTTTAACAACTAAAAGTTAAAATTATAACTTCATTCCTTCAGACAGAAGTTCTAGCTACAAAATATTTCCAAATTTTTATTTTCAGTGTCTTAAACAATCACACGCGATTCTGAAATTATAATTCACATCATTTATTTATCCAGCCTATAACAACTCAAGCTGTCGTTGCAGAGCTAGATGCAACCATAGACATCGAATCTATACATTCGAAGTGGCGGTGCGGGTTAGACATTTACTCCTCGCTCTTAAACAGGGAGTGGGTGCCTAACCTTTACTGCCTTTTCTACTGAACCACAAGAGCGGTCGCTCGTCAGTGATGAGTACGCGTTACGATCAGACCGTTTACTTACATTGCAGCAACACTTTCAAGCATTCGTAGTTAATAGAATTTGCAGTATTTAATTAAGGTAATCTATCAAGGTCAATCATGTATTGAAAAGAATGGATACATGTTTACGATTAAAACAATCTTCGAACCATCGCGAAGACAAATTCATTCAAGTTCTTCTATTCGATCATAGTCAGGCAATCCACTGGTATTGTAACAAATATCTCAGTGAACGCAATTATAACATCACACCCTACGACAGAATAAATTCCTAGGATTGTTTCATGAATTGAATATATTCACAGTTATTGAGCTATCTCATCTCATTTACATCACCCGTTTTTTTAAATAAATTTTATAATTCATTCATCACAACTTTTACAAAATGCCTGAGGATCCTAATCAAACACAATTTACTGAAGATATTAATCGCACACTCAGTGAGGCCATGATGACTTCCATGGCAGAGTGCTTCGCCATACAACAAGGGGTTATGAATATCCCTACTTATGACGGAAAAAACATGTCCGTTAGAGATTTTATTCAAGATATTACAAACGGAGCATCATCAGTGCCATCTAGTTGTGAAGCACAGTATCTTAAAGCGGTCTTAGCTCGGTTAAAGGGTTCGGCCAGGGATAGCATTCATGGAAGAAATTTTACGACCCTTAATGCTTTAATTAAACACCTAAAACAGCGATTCGCTCCCCGTAAAACGTACTCATGGTATTTACATGAGATTTCAACAATTAGAATGAATCGAGAGGAAAATGTTAGTGAATTTTTCGATAGACTTATTCTTCTAAAATCAGGAGCTCGAGCGGCTCTTGAAGACAAATATCCGAATGTTGAACAACTCCTAGCCCCGTTAAGAGATTGTGCCCTCGAAGCCTTCAAACGGGGGTTACCAAATAATATATCAAGCCTAGTAGAAGCACGTAACCCTTTGAGTTTAAGCGCAGCTTTGAAAGTCGCGCTCGAATACGAATCAAGGCATCAGTTAAATTCTCAATATCCTACAAACCCTTATCATGAATCAAGATATTCTCACCCCAGTTATTTGGATTCACATGATTATA
>CAKNXH010062602.1:63820-106436 GCA_932178445.1 Andricus quercusramuli
GTGGTGGTTGTCCAAATTTTATCGTTGAATTCTTGTTTTATTTTCAGGAATTCTATGTATTGACTCGATTATTGGACGTTAAACGAGATTTTGAATTTGATTTTAGTCTGATTCAGAATTCTTGAATTTCAATTTTTTTCTGACTTTCTCTATAATTTTTCTATATTCGGAAAGGCTTTTTCTTTCAATAAGAAAAAAATATATCCATCTAGGTCATTCCGATCCAAAGTTCTCCGATTTTGAGACAGAATTTCAAAGAAAGTCCACTACATACGATAAAATGACACCTTCTTCAGCAAAATATCGATTTAAAGGGGGGAGTATATAATGAAAAACCTACGTAGATTTTTGGGGGGGGGGGGGTAGTGAAAAATCTACGGCAATCTACGAGGGGGGACTCAAAAAATGACTCAAACCGGGCTACGTAGTTTATGGACGAGCCCTTATCGGTGTTCAGGTTTCCTGAGTGTCAGTTCAAAGGATCTCTGTCACTAAGAAAGATTATACAATTTCCGAAGTGATAAAAGATTTTGGCCCCGCTGATTTTTTCATCAACTCAATGACCAGGGGATGATGTTCTAACATTCTTATAAGTAATATCGATCCAAATTGAATTTAAGTGGCGTACTAAATATTTCTTCCTCTCCTACTATGAGAGAACGAAAAATTTCCGAAGTAACAAGATTCTTTCTCCCACTGATTTTTTTATTAACTCAATGAATCAAGGAATGATGATCTAACATCCTTAAGAAACAACCCTCGCAGTAATATCAATCGAAATTTACCTTAACGGGTATAAACAATATTTGTTCATACCCTCCTAAGAAAGAGCACAAAAATTCTGAACGATATTACTGCGAGGGTGGTATCTTGAGGTTGTTAGAACATCATCCCCTTTGTTATTCAGTTGTTAAAAAAATCGGTGGGGCAAAAACGTTTATCACAATGAATTTTCAACTTGAAATCCGTAAATTTTCAGTTATAGAAGAAACTTCAACCTAAAATAAACGATTTTTCAACATAATATTTACATTTTTTACCATTTAAAAAAAAGGCTAATTTTTAACAAAACACATGAATTTTTAACAAAATAGTTCAGTTTTCAACCAAAAGGATGGACTTTCAAGCTTTTTAAATGAATGTATCAATATTAATATTATTTATTATAAGAATTATTTTTGAGAGAATAATTGTTCATTATTCTCTTCTCTTGATTTTTTAACTAGAAAGATCAAGGAGGGAGGAATGAAAGGTGGGAACGAGGTGACCGGAGAGGACGTTAATCAAGCAATTGAGAAGTTGAAAAAAAATAAGGCGACAGGAGAGGATGGAGTGGAGAATGAAGCGTTGAAGTTTGGCGGAAAAAGGATTAATGGAGAGATTTGGGAAGTATCTAATTGAGTATGGGGAGGGAAAGGATGGCCGAAGGAGTGCAGAACAGGTTTGGTAGTCCCTTTATTAAAGAAAGGAGGGAGTAGAAAAGTAGAAGATTATAGAGGAATCACTCTCATGCCGGTAACGTATAAAATATACGCGGAGGTGCTTAGGAAGAGATTAGAAGAACAGGTAGAAGGGAAAGGAAGTAGTCCACACAATCAAACAGGATTGAGGAAGGGGATGGGGACAGTGAACAAAATGTTCGTTCTGAATCATCTAGTCAACAGGAATCTGGGACAGAAAAAAAAAGAAAATTGGTCGCACTCTCCGCAGATTTTAATGCAGCTTTTGACTCGGTGAATAGTGAAGTTTTGTGGAAGGCAATGAAAGAAAGGGAGGTGGACGAAGAGCTGATTGAGAGGATAAAAGAGGTCTTTACGGAGAGGAAGACAAGGGTGAGGATCGGGGAACAGAAAGGAGAGGAATTCTGGACAGGGGGGGTCTTAGGCAAGGGTGCCCGCTAAGCCCGTTGTTGTTTAGCATATTGTTAGCAGACCTAGAAGAGAAAATGTAGAGGAAAGGTAAAGGGGGTATAGTTCTAGGAAATAAGAGAATATACTCGTTAGCGTACGTGGACGATGTGGTGTCCGATTATTACACACATTAATCATTATTATTATTGCAGGACGTTATTGTTATAAATGAATTATTCAAAGAAAGTAACTTTGCATATTTCTATTTTAAATATCTTACAATTTGAAAGTAACACTTTAAAAAGTATATAAAAATTATTAGAATGAATGTAACTAAAGAAATCAATGTACACTTCAGGTTCGTGGCTGATATGACTTTCGTAGTGTCAGTTTTCTAACGTCAGCAATCTTCTTTCTATGATCTTCCACAAGTTTTATTACCTTTTACTTTTCTACTTCCGATTGTGTAAGATATTCATTGAAATCAGACATTAAAGCAACAGAACGCTCTGCGGAATCGTTGACAACCTTCAATGAACTTAGAGCTCGTTTTGCATCTTCAAATTTCTGATTACTGTGTCCCACTCTTCAGCATCAGTATTAAGAAAAAGTGCTAGATGCCATATATTCATCAAGTCCACAGTTACTAATTGCGCACTTTCCGAAATAAGTTTTTTTTCTTTAAGTAATAATAGAACAATGTTTGTAAAACATCAAATACAGTGGGTAAAACATTTTCCAGCAGATTCGACTGGAATGGACCGCTGAACAACCTTTCAATTTCATTTTTCTTTGTTTTAAACTCTTTCGCATTCGAATTCATAATTTGGAATTGACCATAATAAATAAACTGCATCCTATAAGTATTGCCTGGCTCCAATTTTCGACATTTATAAAATAAGAATATAAAGAATTAATGTAAGGAGTCAATAGGGCTTTCTATTGTTTCACAGCCAACTATGCAGAATATCTAAAAAAAATCAAAGTTAGAAAAGGAAAAGATTATAAAGTTTTCAATGTGTATTAATGATCTATCAGTAAGTGGAGTAGAGGACTAACGCTTCTTTATAACAATTCTCTCCATATATCTCCTTAACTATGCATAATTTCAATCAAACTTATTTAAAAAAATACTGATCTTAATGAGACCCATCTTTTATAATCTTTATAGTTTTGCGTTATGATTTATTGTTTTATAGAGAAATTGATTTTGCTGTTGAAAACAGACAAATTCTCAAGAGCGACCTCTAAATATTATCCGAGTTATTTCTCCTTTCGGAAGATTCATTCTTAAGCCAAAAGGAACAAATGCAAGTTAAAATTCGAATTTCTTTTGTTTTTTAAACTGTAGCGCTAGTGACAAACTTTCCAGTTACTTCAAACGTCACTTTTAAACATTTTTATGTTTGAGTCTTAATTTCTAATCGTTAATTTTGAAACGAAAAAATGTTTAGAAACAGTTTTAGAGGCTGAGGGGCTCGAGGTGATACTCCCGAATTCCAGATTAAAAACAAGTGTGAGGTTCTCGATTTTACTCTATGTTCGGAAAAACGGAGGAGCAAGAAAGTGGGAATTACCTAAAAGCTATAGCCAATCCAATATGGTAAACAAAAATCTTTAAAAAGGGTATTGCATCCGAAATTTTGAAGTTTGTAATCTTGACTTCAGATTCGTAATCAGCGGTCCAAAAAAAACCTTGAGAAACCATTTTGAAGCCACAGGACAAATTTTTTAATTTTTTGTCTGCCATATTGGATCCGGCATTTTGAATTTTAAATCTTGACTTCCGATTCGTAATCAGCGATCAGCAAAACCTTCAAAATCCCATTTTGAAGCCCTGCGCTTTGAAGATTGAACTTAAATAATATGAAAGATCACTCTAAAAATCCAAATTTGACTTCTCTACCTGTAGTGGAACTCAAAAACACTTCTTTTAAGAAGTTTTTATTCTCAATGCCCCAGTATGACTAGTGGGAGGTATATAGCTCAGACCCGAATTATCACTGTTGGGGCTATTGGTACACTGAAAACATTTTGGGCAAGCAGCTGTCTTCTGAGTGAGAACGCAGCGCCACCACGGCGGTCGGTGTAGTGGCCACACCACATTTGAGTCAGCAATAGTGCCAAAAGTGCGAGCAGATCCTTTTCCGCGTGTTGGGAGCGCTGCAGTCCCACAAAAGAGAAAGCAATTGCCCCATGGGTCCAGAAATGTATTTTCGCGAACAAATTAAGCTGCAGGTCGCAGTTGAGTTTTGTGACCGTGTAAACAATTAAGAACACCAGAAATCAATAACAGTCAATGCCTAGATGCAAATATGATGAAAATAAATTATCTGAAAGACTTTTTACTGTAACAAAAAAAAGTTATAAAGTAATAGACATCTATTGAATTTTTACGAGATAAAATACTTGACAATGTTATTTAAAGTGGAAAGAATATTTAAACATAAAAATTCATGATTTTCATTAACAAATTGTATAAACAATTGTTCATATTCGTCCATTGTTACAGGAAAAATTTTATTTTGTTATTAAAAACATTCTGCGAATTGCTTTATGATTTTACGTGCCTCTTCTATAAAATGGTTTGTCTAATTCAACAATTTCAATTTTTATTAACAAGTTTTATAAACAATTGCGTGATGGTCGTGTATAAAATAAGTTTTTTTTTTTTTATAAAACTTGCTGCGACTGATTTTATGCTGGAAATGATGTCATTAATTCTAATTGTTATCATTGAATGAAACACATAGACAGACAAATGTAGATATAATTAAAAGATTCCTCAAACTTGTTCGAAAATCCTAATAAAATAAGAGATATTTTTTTCTGGTTGATTCTCAAGCAATCTATTCAGATTATTACATTTTCGAAATAGCAAGAGATATAATCCAAACAACCATACGTTTCTAAAATAGCTCATATTTAAAAACATACTTAGTACAGTATTTAAATGAAAATATATATTTTTTTACAAATTAAGGTAAAAGTTGTCTCTATTTGAAAATTCATTTGTGATCGAAATGAAATCTGATTTCTTACGAATAATTTTATGTACCGAAAACAAAGCTTAAAAAAAATCACAAGTCAAAATTAGATTTTTAAGCAACCTCCTTTTGGGATCATTAGAGACAAATACATAACAAAAGAAAAAAGAAGGAGAAAAGGAAAGAGTCAATCAAAATTTAAAAAAAAACGAATATCCAACCAAATACTTAAATTTTCTTTCAAATACATGAATTTTTAACTAAAATGATGAACCGTCAACCAAAAAGTGATATATTAATAAATCTGTTTGACGTTCAACTAAGTAGTATAATTTTCAACCAAAAAAGATAAATACTAAACGAACAATAAAACAGTTCCTACTTCGAGCATAAGAGATTTTGATTTCAAATCAAAAACAATCAAATCCTCTACCAAAAAAGATCAACGATAACACATATAAAGATGAAAGAAAAAGATAAAGATTAAAAATAATTTAAAGAAGATTAACGTTTTTCACACAAAAAATACGAAATTTTGGCCTTATAGGATATAGCTTGTAGGTTATGTGCAAGCGCCTGCTGACGAAGGCAGGCTTATATATTGATAAATCATTTACATTTGAGGTTATTGCGTAAATGTGATAAGTTATTCTTCTCTAACAAGTCATGCAAGATGAAAACTTTACTTGTAAAAATAAAATAAGCATGAATATATACGACAAACCGTTTGTCGGATGAAACGAACTCCGCGCGAAACTCGGGTTGGGGATGCACAGCGTCCCCAACAAGAGAGAGGATATGCACCAAGCTGCTGGCGAGCAGCAAGCGACGCATTTGGCGTTGCAGCTCTATCACGTGGGCGGGCAGCTCGCCCGAAATTTCTTCAGTGTACCAAAGATGTTTTGCTGATGTCAAGAAGAATTTGGACTCCAAGCTGTCGTCAGCAATTTTTATCGGAGAGTGAGGAGGGTAATTAGTCATCGATTAAACTACTTTTGATTGCCCTGCGTAAATTCGCTCGAGATATAAATAAAATACTTTGGTAGCTAGCTCTCAAACTTGACGACAATGAGGCCCGCTATGTCACACGATCCGCCATCTCGCCAACTCCGCCAATCAGCATTCGAGCCACGAGAAGGGGAAGTCGAGTGAAAAACGAGCCGAGAACACGCTGAGAATCGTCCTCTTTTCTGTTGGTGTTGCCGAGGCGTGAAGACAGTTCCAAGCTGTAGTTTTGGTTAATTCCCTTAAATCCCGAGTGTTTTCGGTAAATCGCTGCATCGGGCGAGGAGTACCAACACAGGTCTATGATGGAAAATCACCATACACCGTTTATTTCGTAGAATCCTCATCGCAGAGGATCTGAAAACTTTTGCCTGGTATAGCCCTTTGTTTAAGTAGACTCAGTCGAGAGGCTTCGTTGACACGTGGCCATTTCATTTAATATTGAACTTTGCTGCAGCGATTTTGATTTTTTTGAGATTATTAGTTTTTTTTAGAAATTAATGGCACGTGATCGAATCGTTGTTCCGTGACTGCACCTATTTCTATATTTACTATAGAGTTGGGAGCGGTGTAAAAAGTGAGATGCTTATCGTTAATCGCCTATCTGATATGACCCCCATTTTGTGAATTGCCTTGACCCCGATTTATTAGCCCTGACAGTAACCCTTTTTTATTCTTATATTGCTCCTGAGTTTTGACAACATCCGATAATTTGGACCATGCCATAATTCTCGATTACCTCTTTTTGATTTTGCGCTTACCCCTAAGTTTGTGACCACCCCCTATAATTATGACTATAACCTAATTCTCAAGTTATCCCCTTTTGATTTTGATCCTACCCTTAAGTAATTATTACACCCCAATACTTGTGACCATGCCCTAACTCTCGAATTGCCCCCTTTTGATTTTAATTTTACCCATGAGTTTTTACCATACCCCACATTCGACCCAGTAAAATTGTGAGGCCCCAGAATTATCCGATTAGTGTCTAAAATTGTAAAGTTAGGCCATTTAGAGTAATATTTTATTTTTAGAAAATTTCGTGGAGAATCCCAAAGGGCCTAATCTCTTACAGATTAGTTAGGATAGGAATTCTAAAATTTGTGTTTTTCAGAGGTTAAGTTAGAGAGATCCTAATTTTAGTTTAATTGCTTATGACAACAGGTCACATGATTAGATGTTGCATCGTTTGGTTGATCATTGAAAATCTTAAGTAAATGCTACCAGGAATATTGATGTCCACTGCTAAATGATTAAGCTGAATAAAACCATTATTAGTAATCTTAATGACTTCTGAGTGTAAATATTGATTTCATTAAGGGATCTTTTCTTTCGCTACCGACCATCCCCTCCATCATTATCAAATATTCATGAATATTCATGTTGCTCATTTTATTGATAATAAATTGATTTTATCGATTTTAGTGATTTCATTCAATTTATTGATTTTAGTGATTCGTTTGCTTGTATTTAAAAAAAATCGAATATTTATATTGATTTTCATTACTTTATTATAAAATACAATGAAATGAATCAATAAAATCAATAAAATGAATAAAATCACTAAAATCAAGAGAATCAAATTATAATTCTTTTATTAAAAAATACAATCAAATGACTCAATAAAGTCAATAAATTGAATAAAATACTAAAATCAAATTATTATCCATAAAATCAAAATTGCACTGATTTGAGTGATTATAGTGATTTTAATCAATTAATTGGTTTTAATGCTTTGATTGATTTATTTTATTGATTCTATTGATTTTAATGATTTTGTTCATTTTATTTTATTGATTTTGTTCAATTTATTGCTTTTTTATTGAATGCAAACAATAAAATGAATAAAATACTAAAATCAAATTATTGTCGATAAAATCAAAATTGCACTGATTTTACTGATTTTAGTGATTTTATTCAATTTATTGATTTCATTTATGTTATTGATTTTTTTAATTTTATTAATAATAATTTTATTTTTTTGTTTTTAGTGATTTTATTGATTTACTTTTTTTTTATTAAAAAATAGAATTGAATAAATCAATAAAAGCAATAAACGAACTTCGAAGAGAAACTAAGAAGGGGAGAAGGAAGCAAAATTGCACAAGCGTGTGCCCGGGAGGTTATGGATAAAGAGAGGAGGGGCAACGTGGGGCGTTCAAAATGGGAGGATGAGAGGCATGTAATGAGGTTTGAGTGGGGTATGCAAGTTAGGGGTAGAGAGTGGGAGGAAATAGAGGAAGATATTAAGGCAAGGCAAGAAGAGGAAAGATGGGAAAAAATCGTTGATTCAAGGTACAACAGCTGGTATAAAATGGTGAAGAGGCAGGGGGAACCAGAGTACCTTGAAAAGATTAAAAAAGAGAGCAAATAGAATAGAGTGATAAGATTCAGAATGGGACAGGGTATTAAAGCATGTAGGTACTGGATGAATGATGAAGAGAATGTGTGCAGAGTATGTAAGTATGAGCAGGAAACGTGGGTGCATGTTTTAGAGAGGTGTACAGGTGACGAAGGGGGAGGGGAGAGCATATATGAGAGAATGAAATGGATTCTGAATGAAAATGGTCAGAGAGAGGAATGGATGAAGAAGCTGGAAGAGCTGAGAGAGAGAGAGAGAGAGCTGGTTCCACAGGGTAGGAAAAAGCCAAAAATGACTCCTAAAGAAGGAGAATTACGAAGTAGAGTTGCGGATTAGAGTCAAATTATGTGATATATAATGGTAAGATGAAACGGAAGCCCAGGGCAAAGTCGCAAGCGTTTAGATATAAGAATAGTAATGTAAGACAATATGTAGAAAATAGTTAATAAGATAGTATAAGGCTTGTTTGTAAGAATACATGTAATGGTTATGTAAAGACTCTCAAGCCCGTAAAAGGGAGAGAGTATAAACAAATAAAGAAGAATAAGAGCAATAAATGGAATGGAATCACTAAAATAAATAAAAGCGGTTTACTATCAACAAAATCAATAAAATAAACAACATCAATGAAATTAATAAAATCCATACAATAAAAAATTCAATAAAATCAATGAATTGAATAAAATCACTAAAATCATTATAATTTTGACTTTATTGATTTTATTGATACTGTTCATTTATTTTATTTCATTGATAATAATTTGATTTTATTGTTTTTAGTAATTTCATTCATTTTAGTGATTTTATTCAATTTATTGATTTTATTGATTTATTTCATTTTATTGATTCTATACCTATTGTCACTACTTTCCAACCGAGCAAGTCACGCCTACCCCGGAAGGGAAAAGGCTTAATGGTATAATAATGATTTTGTTGATTTGATTGATTCTGTTCAATTTCTTGATTTTTTTTTATTGCAAGTATTTGACTTTTTTATTAAAAAATACAATCAAATGACTTAATGAAGGCAATAAATTGAATAAAATACTAAAATCAAATTATTATCAATAAAACCAAAATTGCACTGATTCTAGTGATTTTATTCAATTTATTGATTTTATTGTTTTGATTTATTTATTTTATTTGATTGATTCTATTGAGTTTGTTGATTTGATTGATTTGATTGATTCTGTTCAATCTACTGATTTTTTATTGTAAATATTTGACTTTTTTATTAAAAAATACAATCAAATTACTCAATGACGTCAATAAATTGAATAAAATACTAAAATCAAATTATTATCAATGAAATCAAAATTTCACTGATTTTATTCAATTCATTGATTTTATTGATTTTTTTATTGTATGGATTTTATTGATTTCATTGATGTTGTTAACTTTATTGATTTTGTTGATAATAAATGGCTTTTATCTATTTTAGTGATTTCATTCAATTTATTGCTTTGATATATTCCATTCTATTTTTTAATCAAAACAATCAAGTAGATCAACAAAATCACTGAAAACAAAAAAATAAAATTATTATCAATAAAATAAAAAATCAATAACATCAATGAAATCAATAAACTGAATAAAATCACTAAAATCAGTAAAATCAGTGCAATTTTTATTGTGTCGATAATAATTAGATTTTAGTATTTTATTCATTTTATTGATTGCATTGATTCATTTGATTGGATTTTTTAATAAAAAATTTAAATGTTTACAATAAAAAAAGCAATAAATTGAATAAAATCAATAAAGTAAAATCAACAAAATCATTGAAGTATATAGAATCAATAAAATAAATAAATCAAAGCATTAAAATCAATTAATTGAATAAAATCAGTATAATCACTAAAATCAGTGCAATTTTGATTTTATGGATAATAATTTGATTTTAGTATTTTATTCAATTTATTGACTTTATTGAATGAAATCACTGAAATCAGTATAATTTTGACTTTATTAAATATAATTTGATTCTCTTGATTTTAGTGATTTTATTCATTTTACTGATTTTATTGATTCATTTCATTGTATTTTGTAATAAAGTAAAGAAAATCAATATAAATATTCGATTTTTTAAAAAATACAAGCAATTGAATCACTAAAATCAATAAATTGAATGAAATCACTAAAATCAATAAAATCAATTTATTATCAATAAAATGAACCACATCAATCAAATCAATAAAATACAAATTTATATCGGTTTCATTGATTTTATTGATTTCATTCATTTGATTAATTTTATCAGTTTCATTCGTTTTATTAATTTTATTGATTTTATTCACGTTCCTCATTTTATTGGTAATTTATTGGGGGATAAGGGGCAGTTTTTAGCACCCTCGTCCTCCAAAAGCTTATCACAAAAAAGATTTTTGTTGCTCCACCCTATTCAAAAAATATTAATATTTATTAATATTTTTATAATATTTATGCATATTCACGGTAATGTATTGAAAAAAAAATTAAGAGAGTACGAGGACGCGAACGCATGACGGCAGAATCTGTAGCTTTGAACCAAGACCATTACCCCGCCCCTGCTTACTCTATCGACCTATAATTCAAACTCATGGTTATTTTGCGCGGATTTTTTGTAAACCGTTTTCTCGTAAACCGCTTTCCATTTATCTACAAAATTGGTGCATTTGCAGATGATGTCTGCAAAAAATTTAAAAATATTTTGTAGTCATTTTTATTCACACTTTATTTTATTTCTCAATCGAATACTGGAGACTTGAAGCCTGGACTCGCGGTCGATAAGAAAGGGCGCCTCGATTTCGCGAGTGGCAATGTGTGGTGCGGGCTTCAGAGCATTGGAGATTCGGAGCGCGAATTTGACAGCTGGTGTATATGCCGAGTTTGCTTTGCTGCTTACAAATACAGTCTTTATGGTCCTCACATACACAGGACATCTCAATTTTCTTTGGGGGTTTTCTCCATTTCGTGACGTATTTCGCAAAATTTAGGTTCGCCATCATCAAGTTTTGGGTCTTCGAATATTGGATAACAACTGAAAATGCTTCTGTGATGTCAGAATGATGAGTAAAAAAATAAATATGCAAACGGTTCTCGCCGTTCAAATGCTGTCTTCTGCTATCCGCAGATTTCTCCCTTTCGAAAAACTAATAATTTCCGCGAAAATAATTATCGCCTCAGCAAAAGGCTTCATTCCTATAAATTTCGTTGGTCCGAGGATCTCGCAAAACCCCGGATATTTGACAAGTTTTCTTTCTTTCGCTCTCAAATACTTGGGAAAAATTATATATGGAGTCAGTGCCGTGCCTATAAAAAAAATATTACAAGTCGGAGTTAACCAACACCCATAAGCTTCAACGTAATTTTATCGCATGGTATTGTTTGACATAAAAGACATAATTGTTTTGGCCTATCCTATTACCTGTATGTGTCAGTCCTACTAGGAGCCTTTGGATGATCCGTTGCTTTACTTGCAATCACAACGATGTTATTATCTTTATTATGTACCGATTTTCGTTGGTAAACATAATCTCTATTTGCAAATAATCTCTATAAATGAAGAGAAAAATATAACAATGTTAAATAGGTGCATGAGGTAATTAATGTACTAGTTGTATGCAAATATATATTTTAATACAAAATTCAGAGTCTTACCGGCCATATCATTTCCCAATAAATTATGTCATTTTGATATCCTTCCTTTGATTCCGTCACTGGATCTGTATCTATAACTTTTAATTCTTTGGCTGTATTGTCCCATTCTTTTCTGTATTCAACATCCAATTGGACTTGAAGAAAATCAGCAGCAGAAACATCAGAAAAGGATCCATAAACCTTATATGCATACAATCCGGAATCTGGTTCCAGTCTACGCCATATTATCATGTCTTCTCGTTCAATAAAAGGTTCCCAAGATTCACCTATAATTATATCTTTCGCTATTATAAAAATATTTAAATTTTTGTATAGGCGATTACAATTTATGTATAAATTTACCTTCTCGGCAAGCAGCTACAACAGGCTTATTTCCCTGACAATTACAGTAATTTACATCTATCTGAATAACATCCACGACCAGACGTTCATGACATTGCGAACACATGACTGTAGAGTCACGTAACTTATAGATTTCATCTATTTCATGGGCGAAACTGTTGAAAAAACATAATCATGTTTCTTTTTAATAATACCAACAACAAAGCAGACAAATTTAGGGTTTAAAAATTACAAATCTATTTTAACTAACATTGAGAGACGGTACGGAGAGATGAAATAAATTGATTTAGGATTTTAGAGAGAAAGAAACGAGTTAAAGTGTCACTTAATGAGAAGCCTTGAACCGACTTTTTTTTAAACAACTGCCATGATATTTAATTAGCACTCGCTCAGATTTATATATGTAGGGTGATGCGACATAACGACGTACGTGCCAAACTTCGAAAAAAGTTGTTGGTAACAAATCAACACAACATATTGGTGACCCCATAATCTAAAATATCAACATGCAAATGAATTTGCATAAACTCTGATCAGAACGCTCACTTTAGGGAGATAGAGTTTCAATACTTTATATTTCAACTATTCAGTAATATTGCCATTTTTGACCATGTCATTTAGTCCAAGGGCTGGTGACGTTTTTCGCCAAGTTGGGAGTATAAGTCCTAGTTTGTGGTGAATATATCTAGGAAATGACCCTTCTTTGGAAACCCGTAAGTGCCAGACGCCCTGCCTGGGGCGTTGGGGCACCTGAGCAAGGTGAAAAAATGGAAATTTCAAGTGATAGTATAAAACACAATTTTCTTCTAGGATCGACTATTAATGCACCAAGTTTACTATTATATAAATAATACATGTAGATGGTAAAAAGAAACTGACATACTTCAGACCGAAAGTAGATTTTGATGTTATAAAGCCTTTATTTCTGCCAACTTTTCGAAAACTTTATCGTTTTCCTCTTCAGGACGTTAAATTTCAAAATTCGTCAAATATTCGTCAATTAATGATAAAATCATCTTCCTCATCGCATCTCTTTTGGAGCTTCATTTTTGGTAAGAAATTTTGTTTAAATTTTGAAAAATTTAAATTTGTTTACAAAACTAATAAATTTATACTGTTAAAAACATTCTAATACTATAATTGACTTAGTTAAAGAGTCAAAAAACTCCCCAACTGTTTTGCTCCATTTTTGCAAGGAGAAAAATTTTTCTCTTTGCGCAGGTGTTTCTTTAAATAAATTGTGAACTGCTCTTAAAAACTGAACTACACTCCACTTAGCTTTTGTAATGCCTGTCTTGAAAGATTCATGAACTGTCGTATGGTGAAGGAAAACAGATGTCCGAGCACAGACTTGATTTTTATCATTATCACAGAAACGAGCATTCACATCCAGTTAAAATGTTAACATGTTTGTTGTGAGAAGTACAGTGGGGTATGGCAGAGGGCAGCAGCCGGTAGGCAACAACCCCGGTGCTGATGATCTCACTGAGACCGGCGAAACAGGGAGGGGTAAGGGTGATGCCGGAGATAGTGATGATGGCGAGGGCCAGTGTGCTACGCCAGGGAACTTCGGGTGGGGAGAGAAGGAAGGGGGACTAGCTGACAGGAGGAATCGAGGTAGGCCGTCAAGTCGGGAACTGCTTAATAGATCCAGAGCTAGCAGTTTAGGATCGAAACAACTTTTTGATAAATGGAAGCAGGGGGGAGGGCTTACGTATAAAAGCGATGAGGGGGATAAGACGAAAGACAGTAAAAAATCAAGGGAAGAAGAGGGTTATGAGCAGGGAGATGAAAAGTTGCGGAAAAAGTTTTAAAAAAGTCTCCACCGGAGAGGAGTAAAGTAAAAGGGAAAGTCGATCTAGAGAGCCTGGAAAATCTCATCAATGGGTTTGGAGAGGGCGCAAACCCAAGCGTGAATGACATGCAAAAGCGAGGGAAGGAGGTTTGAGAGGAAATGAGAAAAGTTAGAGAGAAGTGGGAAGAATGGGATCTGGTGTGGCGGTAAGAAAAAGATAAAGTTGGGAAGCAGTTGGAGAATATAGAGAAAAATCAAAGGATGAGTGAGGAAGAGAGAAAATCTGATATGGAGAAGTTGGCAGAAAGAGTGAGAAAGCTAGAGTGTAAGTCTGAGGATATAAAGAAAGGGAATGAAGGGGTGAGAGAAAGAGAGAGAATAAAATACATGGATAAGAACGTTATCCTAGAAAATGTGAGAATGAAATCAAAATTGAGAGAGTTGGAAAGGAAAATGGAAGCAGAAGAGAAGACGAAACGGAGTAGAAATATAGTGATTAGAGGAATGGAAGTGGATAGTGAATCAGGAAGAGAAGAAGTGGAAAAGTTGATGGGCGAAATTTGGGCAAAAGTGCACGTGGAAGAGGTACACGGAGTGGGAAGGAAGATTGAAGGTAAATCGCGTATGTATAAAGTGAAAGTGAAAAATGAGGAAGAAAAAGTTGATATCTTCTGAAAGAAGAAAGCCTTGAAGGGAAGGGTAGAAAGGATAGAGGAGGATATGACGTGGAACGAAAGAAGAAGAAAGTGAATGATGAAGCAGAGAGCACGGAGTGAAATAGTGAAAGCGAACACGAAATAGTGAAAGGGAACACGGAAGACTAAGAATACAAGGGAGGAGGTAATGGAAACAGTAGAGGGTAAAAGGAAAGAAAGAGGGCGACGAGGGGAAGAAGTGGAGACTGAGGATATAAACGTGGAGGTAATGGAAACAGTAGAGGGTGAAAGGAAAGAAGGAGGAGAAGACGGAACGACAGGGTTTCCACAAAAGTAGGGAGGGGACTTAATGATGAAAGAAGGGAGGAAGGAAGGAAAAAAGAAGTGAGAGTAGCGTTTGGGAACATATCAGGGCTAATGAATAAAGATGAAGGATTCTGGGAAGAGGTGAAGAAATGGGATGTAGTGATATGGAGTGAAACCTGGGTAAATAAGAAGGAGTCGTAGAGTGTAGAGCAGGGCTCACCACTTTCAGCAGGTGCTGACTGCCGCGACAAGTGCATGACTGCCACCTTTTTTTTCTGTCATTTTTTTCTTAGTTTTCCAGGAATTGAACGAAGGGTTACGGTCACGGTGAATTACGCCTCGGCGTCCTTCACACCGGGCGGTCTGAATTTTGTTTGTACTCAAATTCAAAATATATTTTATTCCAGAGAGAGGTATAATGACCGTGAAGGACTAGGGACCAGTCGAACGACAAGATTTATGAGGGCCTGTTTGACCTAGTCCCGCGACTGCCAGTCGGCAGTCGTTGCAGTCACTGACTGCCTTCTGGAGAGCCCTGGTGTAGAGGAAGTTACCTAAGGGATATATGTGGCAGATGCAAGGGGCAAAGAAAGGGAAAGTAAAGGGAAGAAAGAATGGGATATGGTTTCAGGAGTGAGGAAGGAATTGGTGGGAGAATAGAGAATAGAAATGGGATTTGAGGAAAAGTAATGACGAGAATGGTGAAGATAGGAAAAAGAAAGGTAAGGATAGTTTGCGTTTACAGGAGAAAGGGAGAAGAAGAAGGTTGGAGTGTGATTAGGAAATGGGTGGTGAACAAGGATGACGAATTGGTGTTGATAGGAGGTGATCTGAATGCTTGGACGGGGCGCAGGGAGGGGAAATATGGGATGAAGATAGTGAGACTTTCAGGAGAAAATCAGAACACAAACTGAAGGACCAGGAGGGTAGGACTCTGTTGGAAATTCTGGGAGAAGCAGGATGGTTTATTTGTAATGGGAACTCGGAAAGGGGTGAGGAAGACGAGATTACGTTTGCAGGAAAAGAGGAAACAGTTATTGACCACATTCTGGCCGAGAAAAGGATAAAGAGGCTGTTGAAAAGAATGGAAGTAGGGAACGAAATAGGGAACGAATGGAAGAAGTAAATGGTTTGATTGAAGATGGGGGAGGCGTGGATGAGATATTGTGTAAGATGAGGGGAAGAGCAGAGAAGATAGTGGAAGAAATTAGGCCAAGTGAGGAAAAAAGAAGCGAGAAGAGAGGATGGTGGGATGTGGAATGTGTAGAAAGTAAAGAGCGTATAAAGTAATCATTAAAGAATCGGAGAAGAGGAGTGATAGATAAAAAGGAGTATAATAAAAAAAAGAGAACACGAGAAATTACTGGATGTAAAACGACAGAAGGAGAAGGTGAGGTACATGGAGGAGGTAAAAAAAGCAATAAAGGAAGGAAGAGAATGAGAGGTGATCAATAGACAAAGGAGTGTATGGAAAGTTATCAATGAAGAGATAAGTATGGATGAATGGACGGCATATTTCAAGAAATTTCTAGGAGGGTTGGATAGCAAGGTGAGGGGGGATGGTAGAAAGATCAAGGAGGGAGGAATAGAAGGTGGGAATGAGTTGACCAGAGAGGAGGTGAATCAAGCAGTTGAGAAGTTAAGAAGAAATAAGGCGACAGTAGAGGATGGGATGGAGAATGAAGCGTTGAAATTTGGCGGAAGAAGGGTTAGAGAAGAGATTTTGGAAGTATGTAATAGTGTATGGAGAGGGGAAGGATGGTGAAAGGAGTAGAGAACAAGTTTGATAGTTCCTTTATTAAAGAAAGGACGTGAAGGGGGAAAGTGGAAGATTATAGAGGAATCACTCTCATGCTAGTAACGTATAAGATTTACGCGGAGGTGCTTAGGAAGAGATTAGAAGAACAGGTAGATGAGAAAGGAAGTATTCCACACAATCAAACAGGAATCAGGAAGGGGATGGGGACAGTGGATAACATTATCGTACTAAATTATTTAGTCAACAGGAACCTGGGACAGAAAAAAGGAGAACTGGTCGCACTCTTTGTAGATGTTAGGGTAGCACGAAAAACTGATTGAGAGGATAAAAGAGGTGTTTACGGAGACAAAGACAAGGGTGAGGATCGGGGAACAGAAAGGAGAGGAATTCGGGACAGGGAGGGGTCTTAGGCAAGGGTGCCCGCTAAGCCCGTTATTGTTTAGCATATTGTTAGCAGACCAAGAAGAGAAAATGGAAAGGAAAGGAAAAGGGGGTATGATTCTAGGAAATAAGAGAATATACTCGTTAGCGTACATGGACGATGTGGTACTTCTGGCAGAGGATGAAAGTGGGATGAACTTGCTAATGAAAGGATTCGAAGAGTACGTGAGAGAGAAAGACCTGACAATTAATGTGACGAAGACAAAGATAGTATGTTTGAGGAAGAGAAGGAATGAAACAAAGTATGGATGGAAGATGAATGGGGAAATGGTGGAAATGGTAGAGGAATTTTGTTCAAAGAGGACTAGAAGATGCGAGTATGGCTGTTTGATTTATTGCTATGGTCTGTGATGTGTTATGGAGTGGAGATTTGGGGATGGAAGGAGTACAAAAAAGTAGAAAACATGCAAAAGAGACTCCTGGGATGGGTTATGGGAGAGAGCTGGAACTGCCCAGGATATATGTTGAGAGAAGAAACAGGGAGAGAGAAATTGGTGATAAGGCAGAGGAAAAGGGTATCGAATTTTGAAGAGAAACTTAGCAAAGTTGCACAAGCATGCCTGCAGGAAATATTAGATAGAGCAAAGATATTATACACCTAGATACGGCAAGTGGCGGTGGAGTGGGGATAGAATTATTAGTAGGGTGGGATAAATGTAGACGGCGCTGTCGGCGAAAATCTCCCCAACCATGCTGTGCCTCTCTACCCGCTCAAGTACCCATCATCCCCTCTTAACAGTTGGCGTGAGTAAAATGGGCGAAAGAGGCGCTGTCGCCGAAATGAATTTCAGTAGATAATATAGTTTTCTGAAAATATTCATGATCGCTAGAGCAATTCGAAGTTACCCGGCGATCGATGTCAGTAACAATAAATAAACAAATGCATAGTCATCACTGTTTAATGAAATAATATTCCGTTCAAATTCAACTGTAAATAATAATTTCATGGTTTTTCTTTAATATGATTTGTTATCTTCTAATAATAATTATATAAAAGACTAGTTAGATTCGTAATGGTGTTAAAGCGATGTTTTTTGTCTGAGTATTATAAGTTTATAAATAATATATGGGGCATTATTCCTCAACTGCCCCAACTTTAAAAGTCATGTTCTTTGATTTTCTTCAAATTCGGGGAATATGTTCACCTACCCGATAGTACTTAATCGACAAATTTATAGACCACAAAAACCACCCCCCTCCAAGTGATGGGGGTGACATTTTCAACCCCAACGCCTGCACGGGTATTTTCAAAAGCTTGTAACTTCCTTTCTATTTTAGCGATTTAAAATTTTTATGAGGGTTTTCGAAAGGTTATTTATTACTCTTTTCTTCTATTTTATTAACGAAAAAAACTAAACAACATTTAAGCATTTTTTAAACAATTCAATTGTTTATTTAACTTTTTTAGCAACTTGGGGTATTTTCATTTTTTTTTAAATAGTCTTAAAAGGAAGCTTGACCTTTTGGCTTCAAAAAAGGTCCTGAGCAAAAAAATGGTCCAGTGAACAGTTTCCGAGATATAGGCCCCGATGTGAAGGCAGTCCTAATGCTCGTGCTCAGACGCAATCCTTTAGTAGTCCACATACTAGTTTTCAAGTCTAACATTCTTTCAACGCATTCATGTTCATTCAGAATGACATTAAATCAGCTAATAAACATTTTAGAATGTTTGTCGGCGGTTCAGAGTAAGTTTATATTATTTATTATTTGTTATGAACAAATAAAAAATGCAAACTACTCTTTTCAGAAGTAATGTTGATTTTTGTCAGTATGAATGATTCCTTACTATTACAGTTCGTCAGTTCACGATATTAATTAATTTTTTATACACAGTCGTCCAAAAATTTCATTTTATGAACGAATTTTTTTCTGAATATGTGCCTAGAAACTCTTATAACGCGTAGACTCGGCCTTGATTTTGTAAATTTAGGTGAATTTCTATTAATAACTTGTTTTCCAATTTTTTAACTTATTCTGAAGCCAAAACTCTGGAGAAAGAATTTTTATTCTTTTTTCGTTGTTCTGGCTACTAGTTATTGCTGATTTACATCAAGTTGAAAATTCCACAATGGCTTAATGATCTATTTTTCATGAATCTGGTACCATAGCTAAACGTTAAGATATTGAGCGGTTGGATGTAATGACAGCCTACTTCTATTTTCAGAAGTCACTTGTTTTTCATTTGTTCTTCATGAAGTTATGTACAAAAAACAAGTGAAAAACAAGTGACTTCAAAAAATACAAGTAGGCTGTTATTGCGCGCAATCGCTCAATTATGTTTCGACTTCACTCAGAAAAAAAGTTGTCAAGAAAGAAAAGTATCGTCCTCTTACCTGTATTGTTTTGAACCAACTGAACATCTCCTTTATACAAACAGACTTATTTGGCTGCAAGATTAGGTGAAGTTTGTCGCAAATGGATAGTGTTTGCTGCAAAAAGATTCTTTTTGAGACAAATGAAAATCTTCTCAACCTTCAATTATATGAGAGGAAAATTCATTTGTTTCAAAACGCATTCTTTTGACCCAAAAGGATATTCCTCTGAGTCTTATTCAAGTATCTACATGGTATTTCGGTATTACTGTTGCAACGCACGGTCTTTCGTTCTTTTGGACTTTATCTTGTTTGGAAATATATCATTTAAAATAAAAGATTACAAATAAAATTCATGATTAATAATGTCAACGAAAATAACTTGGGGTCATTTTTGTGCCAATCCTTTTGGCAAGGAAAAGCATTGGAAAACACCAGACTTAAGATGTTTGTCGGTAAGTCAGAGGTTAAAATTTCCCCAATTGCCGAGCAACGCTAAAATTTGCCAGCCTTGTAGAAAAGAATTTAAGAAATTGAGTTCACAAGTGCCTCCAAATGAATCCAGCATGGAAGAAGTTGTTTATGGCAGTGAGTTCGATGACAACTGTATAGAAAAAGAAATCAGCGATGATCCAGATTTTCTATTTGTTCCGATAGAACATAGTGGTTGTAGAGATCAAAATCACAAAGCAGGTCTAGAAACTCTTCAACAAATTATACAAAAATTTAAGGTGAGTACTGATGGTGACGAAAAAATAACATTACTCACACTTGCTCCTAAATCATGGAGTCGTAGAAAGGTAATGGAAGAATTTGGTGCAACGGAACGTCAAGCCCGGAAAGCTGACCAATTATTTCAAAAACATGGAATACTGGCTTTGCCTCGACTCAAGACAGGAAGAAAACTGCCACCAGGAATTAAAGTAGTAGTGATTAGTTTTTATGAAGATGACGAGAACAGTCGATTAATGCCGCGGAAGAAGGATTTTGTATCCATAAAAAAGGAAGACGGTACTCGCGAGCATGTGCAAAAACGACTTATCTTGGGCAACCTGTCAGAGTTATACGACCGTTTCAAAATAGAGAATGAGGAAATAAAAATTGGGTTCTCAAAATTTGCACAACTTAGGCCTCGACATTGCGTTCTAGCCGGAGGAAGTGGTACCCACACAGTTTGTGTGTGTGTTTATCACGAAAATGTGCATCTCATGTTAGATGCAATTGATATAAAGCATCTGACTGAAGACTCAGATAGAAAACTTATTGATTATCACGACTGTTTAAAATTAATTATGTGCACTAATCCAAGTCCTGCATGTCATTTCAGCGAATGCGAAAATTGTCCTGGCATTGATATCCTGAAGGAACACCTGACTGAACTTCTGGATGAGAACTGCGTCATTGAGTTAAAATATCAAATTTGGCAACAAACAGATAGGAGCAATCTGGTAACTGAAGTAGCTGAGATCGATATCTTCATAGAACAACTCTGCGAAAAACTTGTAAACTTAAAATCTCATGAGTTTTATGCGAAGATGCAAGCATCGTTCATCAAAAATCTCAAAATAACTCTATTGGTTGGAGCTTTCTTAATCATGTTTGATTTCGCGGAAAATTATGCTTACGTTTTTCAAAATGCTATCCAGTCTTCTCACTGGAATAATAATCAGGCATCCATTTTCACAGTAGTTATCTACTACAAAGAGGAAAATGAATTAAAACATGTGAGCATGGCGATCATTTCCGATAACTTACACCATGACACGGTTGCTGTTTATCTCTGTCAAAAAATTAATTATTGAATATCTTAAGAAGCATTTTCAACTTGTAAAGATTCATTACGTCACAGATGGAGCACCACAGCATTTTAAAAATAAATATAACTTCGCCAACCTTCTGTGCCACAAAAAAGACTTTGAAATTCCAGCAGACTGGACTTTCCATCCAACTGCGCATGGAAAAGGACCATGCGATGGAATCGGAGGAAATTTAAAGCGACTTGCATCAACAGCCAGCTTGCAGCGTCCAGCAGATAAGCAGATTCTAAGTGCTCATGATTTATATAAATGGGCCAGAGAAAATTTAAAGGAAACAGTTGTACTCTTCAGTTCTAAGGATGATCATTCAGCAATGACAGTGGAATTAGCAGATCGATTCAGTAAGTCTGTCACAATACCTGGTACTCTCAAGTACCATGCTTTCACCCCTAATGATAAGGGACAGCTGAACCTTAAACGATTTTCCTACGAAGAGAAGAGTGAGATTTTTCCTAAACCTAAACGTACCTCGAATAGGGAGAGTACTTCAAAAGAAAAGAAAAGCAGTAAGAAAAATGGTGAGAAGAAAAGGCGAACCAATTAAAAAGCACTGTGTGGTGAGAGGCAAGAGGATTAAGTGAAACTATGATTTTACAGATCGTAGGCTGACGACAGGCGTTAATTAATGATTTTTCTGTAGTTGATTCATTTGAAAAAGCACTGTTTATATGTTAACAACGGTTGAATTGTGCACTTATTCATGGAATATTCATTAATAATCAATAATTATCGTAAACTGACGAACTGTAATAGTAAGGAATCATTCATACTGAGAAAAATCAACATCACTTCTGAACAGGGTAGTTTGCATTTTTTATTTGTTTATAACAAATAACAAATAAATCAACTTCCTCTGACCCACCGACAAGCATTCTCAAATTGTGTATTAGCTGATTTAATGTAATTCTGAATGAACTTGAATGCGTTGAAAAAATGGTAGACTTGCAAACTAGTATGTGGACTACTAAAGGATTGCGTCTGAGCACGAGCATTAGGACTGCCTTCACATCGGGGCCTATATCTCGGAAACTATTCACTGGACCATTTTTTTGCTTAGGACCTTTTTTGAAGCCAAAAGGTCAAGCTTCCTTTTAAGACTATTTAAAAAAAAATAAAAATACCCCAAATTGCTAAAAAAGTTAAATAAACAATTGAGTTGTTTAAAAAATGCTTAAATTTTGTTTAGTTTTTTTCGTTAATAAAATAGAAGAAAAGAGTAAGAAATAACCTTTCGAAAACCCTAATAAAAATTTTAAATCGCTAAAATAGAAAGGAAGTTACAAGCTTTTGAAAATACCCGTGCAGGCGTTGGGGTTAAAAATGTCACCCCCATCACTTGGAGGGGGGTGGTTTTTGTGGTCTATAAATTTGTCGATTAAGTACTATCGGGTAGGTGAACATATTCCCCGAATTTGAAGAAAATCAAAGAACATGACTTTTAAAGTTGGGGCAGTTGAGAAATAATGCCCCATATGTAGATGGTAAAAATTGACATACTTCAGACCAAAGGTAGATTAAGATGTTGAAAATCCTTTATTTTCTTCTGCCAACGTTTCGAAAACTCAAGTCGTTTTCCTGTTCAGGACGTATATTAAATTTCAAAGTTCGTCCTCTTAGTCAATCATTATAAAATCCTCTTCCTCATCTTATCACCTTTGGAGCTTCATTTTTTACAATAAATGTTGTTTAATTCTTTTGAAAAAACTTAAATTTGTTTTAAAAAAACATTTGTACTTTTTAAAAATTTCAATTATTTAGTTGACATAGTTGAGTAGTCAGAGACTCCCCAACTTTTCTGCTCCATTTTTGCAAAGAGTAAATTGAGATATAAAAGACATAACGATTTGCATGATATATTGTTCAAAATTGCAGTGTAATTAACGAATTATAATTTCGGGGTAAATTTCGCTACTTTGAAAAACGTAACCTAAATCACAATCAAGTGAATATATTGTAACTTTTATAACAGAATGCGCCAGAATAGAAAACAGAAAAGATAACGTAATTTTTTTTATTCACTTCGACCTTCTTCAAAATTGTTCAACTGCAGACGATTTACATATCTGAAATTTTACATTAATTGACAATGAAATTGTCCCTCCATTTTCCGCACTTGAAGTTGATATGATTTGATTAAGAAAGTTTACATTTTAAGAAATTTCAACTATTAAGCCTTTATATTTAAAATAGAACAATTGCAGAATTGTGGAATTGTTCAGCTTTCGATACTATTGCATTTTCAAATTTAAGACCGTCAAATTGTGAAGTTGCACATTTTTTGTTATTTCATTTTTAAGCATACTATGTCCAATTTAGAAGACCCTAAAATTATACTATTTCAACTAAGAATGCTTTTATTTTTTGAAACGGGTTGTATTTAATATTTTAAATTGTGAACAGTTTGATTCATATGATTGAAATTTTTTTAAACATTTTATGAATGACATTGAAAATGAATCGATTACAATACAAATACAAAACAAATTTGTCATTTGGTTGAAAATGATTCAATTTTGAAGGTATAGTTTTATCATAGTTTATTATTTGGGGTCAAACGCCAGTATGGCCAGAACTGTTCAATTTTTCAGGCTTCCAATTTGACGCAATAAATTAGGATGTACACTAGTTATTTCAAGTTCAAAAATAAGTATTGTTAAGAATGATTATAAAATTTGAAGAAAATAATCCTATTACTAGGCGAACTTTAGAAGAAACTATTTCAGGTTATTCTTTGATCACTTCCTTTTAATCATTGAAGGATTCTCTAGGCATCTGTTTGGTACGTTTTTATTTATAACATTTAATTTAGGAATTATACAATTTTTAATGTTATTAACAATATTTTTCTTAAATACATTTTTTTAAATAAAAATAGAATAATCCGTACAACCTTAGGATTAAATGAGAATCACGCAACTTTTACCTGAGGAGAAACAAGAAACATGTAAGCGTCTAAAGTATAAATAACTGAATAATTTTAAACTGAAATATTTTTTTGAAAGTTCGCCTTCCGCAATCTTCCAAAGTTAGTTACAATTAAAAATGGAAATATTTTGCTCGAGTTTAAAAATAATGTTTCAAAATGCTCATTTTTGAACTTGAGGTAACTACTAGCTGGTGTACATCCTGAAATACTAAAATAGACTTTAAACAATATGAACATGTATCAGTGAATGTTTAGTTTTTAATATTTTATTTATATTTTTTCTAAAAGACCACACTGCTCAGTTTCGTTCATGTTAATTTCCACTTTTAATTTCTTTGAATACGGAATTGAACATTTTTCATTTTAAACGTTTCAATTTTTAAAGTGTACAATTTTTAATGACGTGACTGCGTGTACAGAAATCTCGGTGCGAATTGGATTTTTTTATACGAATTTGAGGACGAAGGGACTCTATCCACCGAAATTTGGGTACGAATAGTAGGATATATTTTCGGTACATGTAGTAGATTGTAGACACTTCGAATTTTTAAAGCTTCATTTTCAATCTGTCACATTTTAGTTGCTCCAAATTTAAACTTTTTGAGTTAAGAAAATGATGAACCTCTGTTTGAAAGCCTTTTACACCAAATATTTTTTATTCTCTTTGTCAATACGAAATTCATTGATATGTTTAGCTTTCAATGGTTATTACTCTTATAATTTTCTGTCTGTATCGTTCAGAGGGTGTACAATTTCAATCCTTCACGTCATAGCTTTACAATAATTTATTAAATATATTTGACCAATTAATAGCTAAGTGTTTATTTAATTATAACGATCAGAGAACCAATTTTTGCAACAATTTTAATTTAATTTAAATTATAAATTTTAAACTAATATAACAGAGAATTCAATTCGCAATTCATATTGACTTATTATACCTTATTATGTACATTATTATGCTAGATAAAAAATTTCTTTTGAAATTATAAAAATTCAAAGAATTATAGGTAGATATGACTGTTTAAAAAGATAGAAAATATTTAAGGAAAAATAACAAAATCAATGGGATCTAATTTCTAACAAGAGTATCAGGAGTACCCCGCCCTCTAGCCCGGAATATATACCTGCTTTTCTTCACATCTCCAGGTGTAATCTTCAAATTTAAAGGATGGGGTACTCGGGAAATTTACTGAAGCTAACAAAAGATATTGAGTCAAAATTTCAAGGTAACTTTCCTGCATTAAGTTTTAGGTTTCTTGTTTGAATTTTAGAATTTAGATCTTTCAGACCAGCCAGATATAACTGATTCTTAAGATTTTCAAAAAAGATACCAAAAATACTTTGCCTAGACTATATTGATTTATACGTTTCATCAAATTCCGCGTCGAACGATATATACTTTGAAGACACCATTTTTTGACACCTCATATATATAGGGGCCATTCAAAAAATACTGAATGCTTTTTCCTGACCTAATCACCGAGTGATTAGGAATGCACATTGTCATTGAATAATTAAATCCTCAAGATTAACTATTTTCAGAAGTTCTTTAAGACGATATTGCAAACAAAAATTATTATTTTTTTAAATAGTTATCCAAGAAAGTTGCAATTTTCATCCAAAAAACATTTTATTGACCTGTCAATATCAAAATATGACTTTTCAACCAGAAATAAATTTTCTACGAAAATAGTTGAATTTTCAACCCAAGGAGACTAATTTTCAACAAAACAGTTGACTTTTGAACCCAAAAGCATGACTTTTTAACAAAATTGTTCAATTTTCAACCAATCAGTAGCATTCATCTTCAAGAACAGTGCAAGTTCTACTAAAATAGATACATTTTTTAATTAAATAGACACATTTACAAAAACAAATAATTGAATTTTCCTTAAAAAAAGATTTCAGTTAAATTTTCAATACTAAGATATGAATTTAAAAAAAGTTGAATTTTCTACGAAAATGGTTGAAGTTTCAACCAAAAAAGACGAATTTTTAATAAAATTGCCAGAAAATAATTGCTCAAAATATAATTGTCAGAATGTTGAACTTGTAAAATTTTTAACCTAGAATCTTTTATAAAAGGGAATAAAAATATTTCATATTTATTCTTCTTGACAGTTATTTCGATTTATAGAAATTCACTGACTTTTACAAGAATTTTTTTGTAAATTCTCTGACTTCTCCCTGACCAATAAAATTCCCTGACTTGTTTTCAAATTGTTGTTGGCTGGGTTCGTTTTTCACTCGCCAGATTTCTTTGGCGCGTACAGTTAAATTCATATGAAATTTATGTATACACTTAGTGCCAGTTATTTGTTTTACTTGGGAATTTCCAAAAATTACGTACATGAATGAAAGACACCCCTTTTCTGGACATCTATATGGAGATGGCAGAACAGTTTTGGTTCGCAAGGTTTGAGTCGTTCCGAGTGCAAAAGTTCGAAAATAGTTAAATATGTAAAGGAGAGTTGTCTAATGTGACTAGTATTATTGTTTGATCCTCGGTATCAGCCATCCCAAGTTGACGTCACAGCCTAATTCACCTAATTTTAATTTTGGTTGAAAATTAATTTTTGATGTGTAAACATCTTAGACCTCGATATGGGGAGTCGCGCCTGATTCAAATGAAACCACGACTAGAAAGTGTAACGCAGGCATCTGACACACGCGCTGTGTCCCATGTCACAGAACGGAGGCTTGCTTCTCTCTCTCTCTCTTTCTCTCTCTCTCTCTCTCTATCTCTCTCTCTCTCTGTCTATCTCTGTCCCACTCTCTCCCCTCTCTCTTATAAGTTTTGAGTACTTAGATGTGTAATAATAATGATAAGTGTCATAATAATGAATTTTTCATAACGAAACCTAAATTTTTAATATTCTTCTTCATGAAATTTAATTAGCCTAATTCTAAATGTAGATGCGTAACATAAGTGCGACACAATGTGTTCTTTCAGAGAACTGATATCGGTCCGCATCGGTATTTCATAAACAAAGCTTGACTAAGCAGGCAAAGGAGAGAATGCGTTTAGGAAATAATATATTTTGAAGAATGAATCAATAAATTTTTTAAATGTTAAAAATTATATCATTTTTTAACAAATTTAGGTTGAAACACTACAATTAAAGGATTTAACATTTAAATTAATACATGTAGATGGTGAAAGAAACTGACATACTTCAGACCAAAAGTAGATTTTGATGTTATAAAATCCTTTACTGCTGCCGACGTTTCGAAAACTTTGTCGTTTTCCTCTTCAGGACGTAGAAATTAAATTTCAAAGTTCGTCAAATTAATCCGTCAATTATTATAAAAAATCACCTTCCTCCTCACATCTCTATGAATATGAAATAATAATTAGTTTTTGTAAATATTTAAATAGAAAAAACGTTCTTTTTTAGGTTAGAAATTTAATTGCGAAATTTACATTTTGGAGCTTCATTTTTTTGTAGGAAATTTTGTTTAAATTTTAAAAAATTTTAATTTTGTTTACATAAAATACTAAATTTATACTATTAAAAACATTTTAATAATGTAAATTGACTTAGTTTAAAGAGTCAAAGGATTCCCCAACTTTTTGGCTCCATTTTTACAAGGAGAATTGAGAAAGATAGTAAAAGAGGAAGAGAATTCTGAACAAGGATAGAAATTAGAAGGCAATTTTTTTTTTTTTTAATTTAAACAAAATTTCCTACAAAAAAATGAAGCTCCAAAAGGTAGATTTCTCAATTTAAATTTCTAACCTAAAAAAGAACGTTTTTTCTATTCAAATATTTACAAAAACTAATTATTATTTCATATTTATAGAGATGTGAGGAGGAAGATGATTTTTTATAATAATTGACGGATTAATTTGACGAACTTTGAAATTTAAATTCTACGTCCTGAAGAGGAAAACGACAAAGTTTTCGAAACTTTGGCAGCAATAAAGGATTTTATAACATCAAAATCTACTTTTGGTCTGAAGTATGTCAGTTTCTTTCACCATCTACATGTATTAATTTCAATAACTTATATTACTCAGACAAACAACATCGCTTTAACACCATTACTCATCTAACTGGATTTTACATTGTTATTGAAACATTCAAATTAAAAAATGTCACTTATAAATTAAAAATTAAAAAAAAAATTATACAATGCAAATTTTTAAGTTTGCATTCTGCATTCTGAAATTTTAATGATTCGAGGCTTAATTTATTTAAATTAATTCAATTTCAGTTTGTTTATCTTTGAATATTTCATTTTCACTTTCTTATTTTAAATTTATTATAACAGATATAGCGAACCTCAAAGCGTGTCCAGAGTTCTTTCAGAGAAATTTCTAAGTGTTCAAAATTATATCATTTTCAAACTATTTTACCTCAAAAGCAGTACATTTTATAAATTGTAAGTTCTTTCTTGAAAAACCTAAATTCAAAAATGTCATTTACAAATTAAAAATAAAAAAAAAAAAGAATGAAACAATGCAAATTTTAAAGTTAACATTCAGCACCTTGAAATTCGAACGATTGAGATTTATTTTCTTTTAAATAATTCAATTTTATTTTTAGATGTTTGATTTATAATTTCTTATTTCAAATAAACAGTCAAATATTGTTAAATATTGAGACAAACATTTTTCAACTTAAAATTCTCAAACTGAATGCTTAAAAAATGAAGTATTTTAGAATGTAATACTATTTGGATAGGATTTCAAATTGAAGAAAAGCATTTAATTATGAATATATAATTCCAAATATTTTTGAAAATTGAAAAAAGGTTTTGAAGTTTCAATCGGATGCAAACATTTTATTAATTACCAAGACTTTCGAATTAAGATAGTTCAATTTTAAAAATAAATACTGAATTTATATTTACAGTTTATTAACTCAAAATTTTTCTTGTTTTCTTTTTTTGTCAAAGTTAACCCGTGCCCCCGAGCCTTTGAAAGCCATTGTCATTGTGCTTGGAAAGTGACGGAAAACTGCAAAATAGCAGTTTTCTATTAAATTTATATTATAAAAACGGTATTCTTTGAATTTTTTTAACAAGTATTATTTTTAATTGTCAAGGGACGAGTTTCCAAGTATTTTGTAAATAATTTTTAATTATTCAAACAATTATTATTTGCTTAAGAATTATATTTTTCCTAAAATCGTGGAAAATTAATGTTTTCGGTATAAAAGTGATAGATTTTAATTTCACAGAAATAGAATATACCTATATTGGATAGTTTATAAGAGAATGTAATACACTACTATGCAAAAGTTTCTAGACCTATCTTTTTCAATACTTTATAAAAGCACTCTATAGTTTTAAAAATATTCAACTTTAAATTTACTTCCTAATACTACACGAAACCTGATACAATGATGCGCCTAATGGTCTTAAATTTGAAAGCAATATATCAATTTTATTAGAAGTTATTTAAAAAAAATACAAATCTTAATGTTTCCCAAAAATGTTAATAAATCAAAAAGCAATTCATATTTTTTAATCTCTGTGCACTAGTTTTAAAGATAATTTTCTTAATTATTTAAGTGACGTGATAAGATATTTCTAGAACTTTTCCTTCGATGCAATCAAAACCTAAGCTTAATTTAAAGAACTTATCAATATTGATAGAACTCAGTTTTTCATAACTGAATTAAAATAAATTAATAGAACAGTATTTTAACAGACTTGCAGAAAATTATCTTCAAAATTAGCCCACAAACAATGAAAAATTGGTTATTTCCGAATTTATTTATATTTTCCGGAAACATTAACATTTGACGTTTTTTCAAACAACTTCTATTAAAGTTAACACATACTGGCTTTCATTTATGCCCTTAAAACGGGTACTTTCATCACCCTTTATGCAATAATTGAGAGAAAATCTACAGTTTATTATTATTAACACTAGGGTGCCTGTTCAGCCTATGGGAAAATAGATGTACAGAAACTTTTGTACGACATTACATAATAAGAGAAAATAAATTTTTATACTCCTACATGCGCGTGAGTTATTATTTGCTTTGTGTACGATTTCAATTTCAGTTAACGTTTACCGAAGATTTTTACACATAAATCTGTCTTGGGTCGTAGTTAGGAAAATTAATCTTCTTGGTTGAAAATTTATTTATTTTTTGTTGGAAATTCATGTACTTATTTGGTTGAAATTTAGTCTTTTTATATAAAAAATTATTCTTTCTGTGTTGAAAATCCATCCTTTTGGTTGAAAATGCATCTATGTGGCGAGTCTTTTGTTAAAAATTGGTATTTTTCGAAAGGAAATTAGTCTTCTTTGCAAATTTATTTTTTCCTGTTGTTGGACATTCAACCATTTAGTTAACAATGCATGTACTTATTTGGTTGAAACTTAGCTTTTGTCAATAAAAAATTAATCTTATGTGTTGAAAATCCATCCTTTTGGTTGAAAATTCATCTATGTGGCGAGTCTCTTTTGTTAAAAATTGGTCTTTTTCTAAAGGAAATTAGTCTTCTTTGCAAATTTATTTTTTCCTGTTGTTGGACATTTGACTATTTGGTTAACAATGCATGTACTTATTTGGTTGAAACTTAGTCTTTGTCAATAAAAAATTAATCTTCTGTGTTAAAAATCCATCCTTTTGGTTGAAAATTGATCTATGTGGCGAGTCTTTTGTTAAAAATTGGTCTTTTTCGAAAGGAAATTAGTCTTCTTTGCAAATTTATTTTTTCCTGTTGTTGCACATTCAACTATTTGGTTAACAATGAATGTACTTATTTGGTTGAAACTTAGTCTTCGTCAATAAAAAAATTAATCTTCTGTGTTGAAAATCCATCCTTTTGTTGGAAAATTCATCTATGTGGCGAGTCTATTGTTAAAAATTGGTCTTTTTCGAAAGGAAATTAGTCTTCTTTGCAAATTTATTTTTTCATGTTTTTGGACATACAACTATTTGGTTAACAATGCATGTACTTATTTGGTTGAAACTTAGTCTTTTTCAATAAAAAATTAATCTTCTGTGTTGAAAATCCATCCTTTTGGTTGAAAATTCATGTATTTTTTCTGAACATTTTTAGATTCCTGAAACTTTTTGAATTTTTTTTTAGAATATTCAGGCGAGTTTTGTAAAGTTTTGATAACTTTTTCTGTACTATGTTCCCTGGCTAATCCTGCCCAAATCAGTTTGAAACACTCATTTTATAACATTTTATTTTAAACTTTTTTCAAATTTGAAAAAATCTAAAAAAAAATTTTAAACATTTTTTTACAATATACATACAGCTTTTGCACATTTTCAAAAACTTGTCCTAAATCCTGTGACCCAAATATATTGACCCAAATATTCAAGGCACCCGCTGTTAGTCGTCCCGGCCATTTAAAGTTTAAATCCCTCATTTAAACTCGGGGAAAACCTGTAGGTCATTGTTCTAGAATCTAGCACGAATCTCCTATAGGGCATAGGACCTATAGCTATCCTACGATCCGTATACCTGTTTAGACCCAATAAATGTTGGGAATTCCTTCCTTTTATGGTCTTATTACCCTATTGAGTCTATAGTAAGAAAACTCGAAGAGTAGATTGAATGGCTAGGAAGGAGTGAGCCGAAAATAACGAAAATAAGAATTGCATCTTATTACGGGTAGATGACGATTCCGCCGCACCAGCTATCAGGGAATGGTTCCAACACTACACGTCTCCCTTTCACTCAGCCTAACTGCTGCTACCAGTCAGTGGGAGTCTTTTACACCTAACGAGGATTAAAATAAAGAATATAAGATTTTTGTAAACATCTTAGACCTCGATATGGGGAGTCGCGCCTGATTCAAATGTAACCACGACTAGAAAGTGTAACGCAGGCCTCTGACACACGCGCTGTGTCTCATGTCACAGAATTCTCTCTCTCTCTCGCTCTCCCTCCCCCTCTCATAATTTACAATTGTAAATTATGTGCAAACCGGAGGAAAATATGCTCTGTCAAATTTGAAAGAAAGAAACAATTTTCAATATTTTTCTCATAAGTTTTGAGTACTTAGATGTGTAATAATAATGATAAGTGTCATAATAATGATTTTTTCATAATGAAATTTCAATTTTTAATATTCTTCTTCATGAAATATAATTAGCCTAATTCTAAATGTAGATGCGTAGCATAAGTGCGACACAATGTGTTCTTTCAGAGAACTGATGTCGGTCCGCATCGGTATTTTATAAACACAGCTTGACTAAGCAGGCAAAGGAGAGAATGTTTGAAGTTTGAAGAATGAATCAATACATTTTTTAAATGTTCAAAATTATATAATTTTCAAACAATTTTAGTCTGAAACACTACAATTGAAGGATTTTATATTGTTATTGGGCTTCCGTTTCCGGTACCGATCGCGATTGTTGGTCATTTTTGTGGTGCTAACATTTTGGCTTTGGTGAAGGGAAAAGGGGAGTTTGAAAGGAGAAAGGGCGGTGAGTAGAGTGTTTAAGGGCTAAGGAATAAGTGAGAATGAAGGGGTTGGTAGAAGGGTGGTGAGTGATCATATAATTGTCAAAAGTGAAAGAGAAGTATTTTGAGGTTAGGAACGGTTGTGAAAGGTGGTGAGTTTTCACATGCGGGGTGAGTGACAGGTGAGAGTGAGGGTTGGATGAATGAGAAAAGACAGTTGTTTAAGAGTGGTGAGTTATTGTGTGGGAGATTTTGAGTGATTTGTTAGAGTGGTGGCTTCAGATCTAGATTGAACAATTTGCATGGGGGATTGAAAGCGAGGGAAAGGAAAACGTGACGTAGGAAGGAGTGCGTGGCAAAATGCCGGTCACACGAAGTCCCGAGAGAGGGCAGCATGAGACGGATACAGAGAGAAGGTCGAGAACGGGCAGCGAATGTAGGCAAGAGAACGAGGCGATTGCGAATATCGAAGGTAGCGTCGGCGATAATGAGAGTAGTGATGAGGGAGAGGTGTTCATGAAGCTAGGTATGGAGGGGGGACAGACGGCAGCAAGACAACGAGGCAGACCGACGAAACTAAAAAGACTGCAAAGAGCGCACAGTTTGAACCGTACGAAGGCGAAGGGTTTTTTTGATAAGTGGCGACAACCAGCGACCACGAGTAGTGAAGGGGAGAAGTCGGAGGATAATAAAAGGGTTAGAGACGAGTTAGATGAGGAAGGGGAAAATGAGAAAGCACTCAAGAAGATCAGGCAGAAAAAACCACCTGAAAGGAGGTCAGGGGGGAGTAGTCTAGAAGGCCTCCAGAAAGTCATTGAAATGAGTTTGCTTGAGGAGAGGGTCAGAAAACTAGAATGCGGGAGTGAAAAGAAGGAAGAGGTGGGAGTAGGAGACGTCAAGGGAGATGATAAGAAACTGCAGGAAGAAAATGAGAGAATGCGCAGACGGCTAAATCAAATAGAAATAAGACTAGAAGGAGAAGAGAAAGAGAAAAGAAAGCGAAACATAGTAATTAAAGGAATGAAAGTAGAAAGCGACTCGGGAAAGGAAGAAGTGGAGAAGCTGATAAATGATATTGGGGCTCAAGTGAGAGTGGAGGCGGTGAAAGTACTGGGGAAAAAGACAGAAGGGGAAATAGGTGTGCTCATAGTGAAAGTGGGAAGTGAGGAGGAGAAGAGAGAAATTATGGAAAGGAAAAGGATACTAAAGGGTAGGAATGAAAGAATTGACGAGGACCTGACATTGAGAGAGAGAAAGAGGAAGTGGATGATTGAACGGAGAGCATGGATAGAGAGGAGGAACGGGTGTAATGTTCGGATAGGGAAAGACAGGCTGTGGGTGAATGGAATGAAGTGGATCTGGGACGAAGAGAGAGAAGAGCTGAGAGCACAGGAATCAATACTTGGGAGGAGGGAAAACGAAGGTAATGAGAGTAGGAAAAACGGGGCGGGGTTTCCACCAGAGCAGACAAACTGAGCACGGGAAGGAGGGGGAAGGACAGAAAGAGAGGAGTAAGTGTAGCTTTCTGGAATGTGTCCGGGCTAAAAAACAAGATCGAGGAATTCTGGGAGGCTATTGGGAAATGGGACGTGGTAATGCTGAGTGAAACGTGGGTGGATGAAAAGGACTGGAAGGGCGTGAAACGAAAGTTGCCGAAGGGGTATGTGTGGACAATGCAAGAAGCGAGGAAAGAACATGAGAGGGGAAGAGCGATGGGAGGCATGGTGTCAGGGCTTAAAAAGGAGCTGATGGGAAATGAAAGTGTGGAAGAGCGGGAGGGAGTGATGGTGAGAAGAATAAAGATGGGAAAAGAGGGTGACGATCGTTTGTGTGTATAGAAGGAGAGGAGAAGAGGAAGGATGGAGAGTATTAAGGGAATGGATGAAGGAAAGGAATGAGGAGTTGGTCTTGATAGGAGGAGACTTAAACGCATGGACAGGAGGGTTAGGGGGGGAGACCTGGGATGAAGAAAGCGAAACTTTCCGAAGAAATTCCAAGCACGGGGAGATAGATCGGGAGGGTAAAACTCTTTTGAACCTGTTAGGAGAGGAGGGGTGGTTTATCTGCAATGGAAATATAAGGGGAGATGAAGAAGGGGAAGTGACTTTTACAGGTAAAGGGGAGACAATGATAGATTATATCCTAGCAGAAGAAAGAATAAGGAAGAGAATTGATAAAGTGGAAGTAGGTAATGAAATAGGCTCAGAACACTTTCCGCTTATAGCGACATTGAAATTTTCAGGATCGAAGCGGCATAGCGGAAAAAGGGAAAGAACTGGCGAAAGGAATGTAAAAATTGGTAGATGGGGAGAGGATAAATTAAGAGAATTTAAAGAAAGAATGGAAAGCGAGGAGATTAGAGGAATGGAAGGGGAAGACGTGGACGCACGCCTTGAAAAGCTAAAAGAACTAACAGAGAGGATAAAAGAAGAGGTAAGGCCAAGAGAAGAGGAGCAGGGAATGAAGAGGGGATGATGGGACGCAGACTGCAAGGAGAGTAAAGATAGAATGAAGGAAAATGTAAAAAAGTGGAGAAAAGGGGAGATAGGGAAACAGGAATTTAACAGGAGAGAGAGAGAGAACATGAAAGATTGTTAAGTGATAAAAGGCAGTTAGAGAAAAGTAGGTATATGGAAGAGGTGGAAAAATCAATCAGGGAAGGGAGGGAATCGGAGGTGATCAATAGGAAACGAGAAGGAAGGAAGGGCATCAATGAGGAAATCGAAATGGATGAGTGGACCGCGTACTTTAAGCGATTGTTGGGAGGAGTGGAAAATCAGGTGTTAGGTGAAAAGAGGAAACTAATATAAGGGGAAGATGATAGCAATGCCGGGATAAGTAGGGAGGAAGTGAATAGAGCGATAGGGAGACTTAAAAGAAGCAAGGCAACATGTGAGGACGATATTGAGAACGAGGCCTTGAGGTTTGGTGGAGAAGGGGTGAGAAAGGAAATATGGGAGGTATGCAAAAAGGTGTGGAGAGGAGAGGGATGGCCTAAGGAATGGAGGACAGGGTTGGTGGTACCGATAATTAAGAAAGGAGAGGGCAAGAACGTGGAGGAGTATAAGGGAATCACACTTATGTCGGTGGGTTACAAAATATATACGGAGATTCTCAGAAAAAGATTAGAAAGGGAGGTGGGAGAGAAACGGATTACTCCAGACAATCAGACGGGCTTCAGGAAAGGTATGGGAACAGTAGACAACATCTACGTACTGAATTATCTAGTGAATAGGAACTTAGGGAGGAAGAAAGGGAAGTTAGTGGCCTTATTCGTAGGCTTTAAAGCGGCTTTTGACTCAGTAAACAGGAAGGTGTTATGGCAGGTTATGAAAGAGAGGGGAGTGGATGAAGACTTGGTCGAGAGGATAAAGGAGATATTCGAAGAGACTAAGATAAGGGTGAGGATTGGGAAACAAGAAGGGGAGACTTTCTGGAGTAGAAGGGGGCTCAGGCAGGGGTGCCCACTGAGCCCATTACTATTTTGTCTCTTGTTGGCAGATCTAGAGGAGAAACTGGAGAAGAAAGGAAAAGGGGGAACGGTAGTGGGAAATAGCAAGGTATATTCCTTAGCGTATGCAGACGATATAGTATTATTAGCGGATGACGAGAGAGGGATGAGTCTCATAATGAGAGTATTTGAGAAGTATGTGAGAATTGAAGACTTAACGGTAAATGTAAATAAGACGAAAGTGATGATTTTTAGGAAGAGAAGGACAAAGGAAGAATATGAGTGGAAGATATACGGGGAGGAAGTGGAACAGGTTGAGGAATTTAGTTACCTAGGCTTCTGGTTTGAGTCGAAAGAGGGGGTTGAGCTACAGATGAGGAGAAGGATAGAATGTGCGACTACAGTAATGGGGCAGGTGTGGGGTATAGGGAAGAGAAGGATTAAAGATGACTGGAAGATGAGACTGTGGATGTTTGATGCGTTGGTGTGGTCATTCCTAAGTTCTGGAGTGGAGATCTGGGGATGGAAGGAGCACAAGAGGGTTGAAAGTATGCAAGAGAGATTCTTGAGATGGGTAATGGGAGTGAGCTGGAGCTGTCCAGGATATATGTTGAGGGAGGAATTAAGTAGAGGTAAAATGGTTATTAGACAGATGAAGAGAGCATGGAACTTTGAGGAGAAACTAAAGAGGAGGGAGGGAAGCAGGATAGCACAAGCTTGTCTACAGGAAGTAGTAAACAAAGAGACTAGGGGTAACACAGAAGGATCAAGGTGGGAGAAAGAGAGACAACAGAGGAGGAGAGAGTGCGATATGAGAGCAGATGTCAGAGTATGGCAAGAGTTAGAGAATGAACTGATAATAAGGGAGGTGGGAGAAAGATGGAAAAAAAATCGTGGAATCTAAGTATAACAGGTGGTATAAGGTAGTGAAGGCTGAAGGAGAAGCAGAATATTTAAGAAAGATTAAGAAGGAGAGTAAATGGAACCACGTTATACGATTTAGGATGGGAGAAGGAATGAGAGAGTGTAGGTACTGGATGGATGAGGAGGAAAGAAGATGTAGAGTCTGTTACTACGAGATAGAATCATGGGGGCATGTTTCAGAGAGATATACAGGGGATGAAACAGGCTATAAAAGGACATTAAAGTAAAATTAAAGTAAAATTAAAGTAAATAAAACGTTGAAAATCATGGGAACGGAAATGGTAAGAGGAAACGGAAGCCCAGGAAACTCGATAGTCAGCAAATCTCGAGAGTAATTTTAAGACAAAGCGTTAGCATATAAATTAATAGAAGTAGAATACTAGTCTATAGATATTAAGTAGTATTAAGGTAGTATAAGTGGTTATGTAACGTACTGTAAAGGGAGCGGAGGCCCTCAAACCCGTAAAAGGGAGAGAATAAATACATACATACATATTGTTATTGAAACATTCAAATTCAAAAATGTCACTTATCTGCTGTTTTTTACAAATTTAAATAAAAAGTACGCGTCCTATCAAAAAGTGATGATTAACAAAAATTGGTAGATATTTTCCAAATGCACAATTTTTGTCGATTTTTTTTTTTGCATCTTGTATGCTTTGACCGAAAAATGGAATTTTTTAATTTTTCATTATTTTTTTGTGCGAACAAAATGTGAATTTTCGATTTTTTAAGAAAATTCAAAAAGTTGTTATGACAATCCTTAAGTGTGTTCAAGAATCAATGTTTTGCTCTTCTTGACTTTTTTTCATATCGTGCGTCTTCTTGAATACTACGAATAGCCGTGAATGGAATTCTTAAAAATTAAAAAAAGCGGATCTCAAAAATTTTGAAAATGCTCTAACTTTTTGAATTTTCATCCAAAATGGCTGGCCAACGAACTTGACCTTCAGATTAGGACACTAAAAGAGTATACCAAAGGTAGATAGACAAATTCGCAAAAACCTGTTTTTCGGGTTTAGGAGATCCTAAAACGCGGACATTTGACGACAAGGGGGGGGGGGGGGTCAAATTTAACACAAATCTAATACATTCTATGATAAGACTGTAAAAAAACAAATTTGAATATAGAGCATATAAAAATTGTATTAGGTCTAATACACCTAATATGAAATTATTCTGCCATTTTATTTTCTGAATTGCAGGGTGGATAGGCCTGTGCAAGAAGTACATGGGGAACCACTGAAAAAAACGAGTCGTAGCTATACCTCCTGGGTGGCATGGAAACGAGCTGTTTATAATAATTTTTAGAAAATTTGTATTAGGAGTAATTCACCTAATACGACATTAATCTACTATCACAGAAAAAACAAAGGGTGAAAAGTGATATAGGTATAAATACTGGGAGAAATCTCGACATGCCAAAAAAAAATGAAAATCGGTAGGGGTTTCATATGAGAAATGATCGATTTTTCATTAAATCCTTGTCCATCTTCATTTCCTTGCATGCCGAGATAACCTTCAGCATTTATACCAACACTAATTGTTATTATTTGTTTTTTCTGCAATTGTATTTTTTGATTCGCAGGGTAGAAATACCTGTCTGTGTGGAATAGATGGGAAACCACTGACAAAAAATGCGTGGTAGATCTAGGCTTTCTATTAAGTTACGAGGAAAGCTGTTCACAACAATGTTTAATTGAAACAGGGGAAAAAATAAAAACTTAAACATGTGTTTTTGCATCTCAATTACTTTATATCAAAGTTTCATGCAGCTTCTTTCTTAAAAAATCTCCCCGTCCCGCAGGCACAGGCTGCAATGGCGCGCTTCGCGCGGTCTCTGCGATCTCGCGGTTTGCAGCCGATAATGGGTTACCCCGAACTTCGCGCTCGGATATTTATTCTTTGCACTCGAAATGCTTAAACGAAACTTTAGCAAAAAAATCTCTTTCCGCTCCCAGTTTTTTAATGCATTTTCATACTCTGAATTTTTTACGTGATTAAGTATAGTTGATTAAATTGCTCAAAGCTCTATAGGCTTTGAGGTACACATTCTTATCGTGACAAACGCGCTACGCGCTCAATTTTCGGCAGACATTTTAAAATGTACATTTATTTTCTGAATGACCTTACAATGAAAAATTACAATTTGTTTCTTCAGACATTCTTCTCTATCTCGCGTTGTGATGCTAAAAATAGGATTTTTGTTTTCATATTATTTTTCATAGAAAAAACAAAAACTTCAACAAGTCTCCTTTCAGACTTTTTACGTATCTCGCGTCTTTTGGCGCGATATTGGAATTTTTTATGTTTATATATGCATACCCATTTTGATAAATGAATTAGAAACGACGAGTTCTGTTGAAAAATGTTTTGAGGAAATTTTACAGAAATTTTTAAAAGCTGAAATTTCTCCAAAAACTTTTCCCCGCATTTCGCCTCGTTTGGCTAAAAATTTGAATTTTCGATGTTTTACATAGTATTTTCGACAAATAAAACCTAATTACAAGTCCTATCAAAAAATAATGTAAGAAAATTTTGTGCGACTTTTTAGAAGCGATAATTCCTCATTAAGGCTTTTTCCCGTATGTTGCGTTGTTTGGTTCAAAATTTGCATTTTTTTCATAGTATGTCAGATAAATAAACAAGAATGGCAAATTCCATACAAAAATGGTTCAAGAAATTTCGTAATGGGATTTTAAAAGCTGTAATTCAACCATACAACTTTTTTTCGTATCTCACGCGGTTTTGTCGAAAATGTTTATTTTATTTTTTTTCATGGTATTTTTGATAAATAAAACTGTCGTTGTCGTTGTATCTGTCGTTGGTTAACCAAACTCGCTCCTTTTTTAGAATACAAAAAATAATGTTGTGTGCCAAAGCTCGACGATTTGATTCGTTCATTTTTTCGAGAGTTATCATGTTTATGGACATCACGGAGTAATAATAAGGAGACCTATCTCAATACATTCGTTCTGACTGCGGTAACTGTATATCTATTGCCGAGCTCAAACGTTTCTAATCAGCAATCATATACATTCGGTCCTGCGCACTGTGATCTGCTATCCCCTTTTCTCCCGCGACAAGTGTGCGAGTGAGCGTCAGTCCATGCGTGTCCATGACAACCACTCCGTGATGACAACAACGCTAGCAAATTGATGTTATATGAATGTTTTGCCACGTATGCAAAAGTTTTTGCAAAGTTAATAAGTACAATTTAGAAAATCAAATAATCAAGTGGAAAAATGGCGTGTTGCGTTCCCAAGTGCCAAGTGCCATTTATCTTTTTTAGATGAAAATTATGGTTCATTTTAAAAAATATCTAGAATTTTTGAATAAATGTAAAAGATAATTTTAAATTAAAAAGATTTTTAAAAATTTCAAAAATTTCATGATAATAAAAAATTTAATTTCAGATTACTACGACAATTTAAATTGATTTTTCATTTAAAAAAATATTTAAGAGAATAATTAAAAAAATTTCAAACAAATTTTAGTGTATACATATCAATTGAACAATTATTAATTTATAGACTCAAAAAAAAAATTTAACTTCTAATTTTAAACGTGTTCATTTAAATATTAATAATATTTACGGGAAAGTAACCTCAGTTTTCAGTTGTCATTAAACACGTCACTTACTCGCACACTTCTTGCGGGAGAGAAGGAGATAGCAGATCACAGTGCGCAGGACCGAATGGCCATGATTGCTGATTAGAAACGTCTGAGCTCGGCAATAGATGTACAGTTACCGCAGTCAAAACTCGTGGCGCTTTCTACAGCATGATCGGTCTCCTTATTATTACTCCGTGATGGACATACAGACATACAGACAGGCGCAATCGCCAAAACTTGATTTTCGGCTTCAGGGTGTCTCAAAACGTCCGTTCAAAAACTGAGGTGTAAAACTTCGGCCTATTATAATACTTTCTCAATCATAAATGATGAGAATGTGAAAATGATTACATATTTTAATGAGCGAATACTTATTTTATGCATTATAATTGTAGTTTTAATTAGAAATTCTAATTAAAGTTTTTAATTTCTTAATATTTAAATTATTCCAATTAGACAGTTTTCTATTTAAAATTATTACTTAGAGGACGGTGGGGAGTTTTGGGCCGTGGGGAGTCGTGGGCCACCTCAATCTCCGCCATGTTGTGGGTGGTAGGACTGCTGCTTTAACCACTGCCAAAAGACTCTCTTTGTGTGAGCTCACTTTGTGAACTTGACTCATAGTCTCAACACGCGTAGTTAGAATTTTGACATTGTTGATTAAATAAATCAAAATAAAAGTTTGTTTACAACTCAAGTGGTTGATATTCGAACTCCCGTTCTACAGCAGATTTCAAAGGCACGTTATTGCAAAATATTCCTTGAGCAATTAATAATATAATAATATAATAATTCTTTATTGCGTATCAAGTTATATACACTTATCGCAAGGAGAATGTTAAAACTAAATGTTTAGTTGGAGCAAGCGAGCTTACATAATTATATAATACAATACGTACATTACAGTTATTTATTGATGCAGAATCGTTATTTAAGACAATAGTTATTCGTTGACACAGAATGATCGCAATTTAAGGCAGTTAGATACATACAGAAATAAAGTTTTCATTGTTACTCTATCCATATCCGTGAGTAGTGACAGTATTGCCGCTTCTGAATTCAAGTCAAAAAGTTGTGGAAAGCCTGATAAATAATGTTTACGGAGACCCTTGTAAATCGGGCAAGAAAGCAGTATGTGACTCAGAGTTTCGTTTTCCATTTTATTACAAATACTACAGCTTTGATTAGGATCGATCCTGTAAACATTTTTATTACAGGAAAATGAGATAATTCTATTAGTTGAGAGTCGAAGCTGACAATATAGCCTGATAATCTGAAACGGGTATCTGTATTCTAAGTAAGGCGCCGTTTGATCGGCAAGACTCCTGGGTATACGGACTGAAAACGATCTTGTATTCTCGAATTTATTAATGTCATACAATCTGAGATATTCGTAATAGGTTTGAAGTGCTTCTTCTTTCCTTGATATCCATAGTTCTGGGTCTGGACTGTAAATGAGGTCTCCCATGTTGATGAGGTTCAGTAACTGCTGTACCTGAGCTGCCCAGTTATATTTTACACTGCCAATCATAGAAGGTAGCAGTTCGATTTGTCTCAAAAAACAAATCCTGGGTAGACGATTTTCATTCATTTGCAGGACTCTCACAATCCAGTCCCAAGCCAATGACAGTATCTTGTGTTCTAATTTTACGCGGCCTAATTCAAGTCTGAGGCCTGCGTTTTGTAGACTTCTAGGCAATTGTAGAAGTTTTTTGAAAAAGGACGTTTGAACTTTCTCAATTGAATCCATGTACCTCAATCCCCACAACTGGATACCATAAAAAAGAGTAGACTCCACCAAACTACCGAAAAGTTTATTTCTACACGACCATGAATCCGTTTTAGATTTTGATAAGATAGACAAAACAGTACCTGTAGCCACCTGGGATTTACCAATGGCTGAAAGAGTTGCTCTATGACCCAGTGCAGACCCGGGTATAGGTATACCGAGGTAGATATAGGACTTGACGACTGGTATTTCCACATTATTGTATACTGTGTTTTTAGGATTGATTTTTTTACATCTGCCGCCATCACTAAA